>CM065723.1:82535537-82578037 GCA_033310375.1 Conus canariensis
CCAGGAGTGGCGGTCAATCTTATGCCATACCTGCATCAAATATTGACAGCCATTTACATTCATTTTATCCTAGTTCTGTACGGCTGTGGAACTCATTGCCAGGTGCCATCAAGATTGCCACAAATGCAGTCTCATTTAAAAATCAAATTGATACGACAGTCTTGAGATCTGCATATTGACTGATTTTTCTATTTTAATTTCCCCAGATATTTTATGGTTACCTAGGCCTGAACCTGGTCATTGCTTTTAACTTTTTAAATATCGTGTGCGACCCCTTGTTGCCAAATTTTGCTCCAGGGGCCAACAGGCTGAGTCGCACTTTATTTATTTATTTTTTTTTTAACATGTGCGCTGGTGACCTACTCGTTTTTGTGTGAACCAGTGTTTTAGGAAGAAGAAGAAGAAGAGAAGGGTGTAAGTTGAATCCTGAGCAACTATAATTCACCTCACCTGCGTTGCTGTCCAAACTAGGGTGGACTTGCACACATACATGTCAAAAAAATCACTCTGACCTCTAGTTCGGATGCACTGAAGGCAGTCCACACAATGTCACTTCTGAGACTGGGCACAGAAGGTGAAAGCTGGTCCCACACCTGCGACTGGGCACAGGGGAAGAAAGCAGGTCCCACACCTGTGCCTGAGCACAGGGGGAACTAAGTCGAACAGTTGAGCACCGGTCAGTCGTCCAAAAGGAAGACACCAGGGAGACACAGCAGCTCAGGAGGTAGGCAGGCTTACTGGCTGTTGGGAACGAAGGCCACTGGAGGAGAAAAAGGAAAAGTCCTGGCCTCCAAGAGGGCTGCCACACCACAGGAGGGGGAAGAAGGACCGCTCGGACACTTCCACCAGAGCACACACAGCCAGGCCAGCACCCCAGACGAAAAATCCCAACAACGTGAACAACACCATAAATACCTAATTTACCAACTATTCAACATCAAAAGTATTGATAGATTAGAAAGAGCAGAATCAAAACGACCAAAACCCATACAACTTGCTGTAAGGTTGGCTTCATCAGGCAACATCCAACTGGTGAGACGACATATAACAGACTTCTAAATTTCATCTCTACGACGCTGTTTCTGCCTACCTATCTGTCTGTTCTTTGTCTGTCTGACGGTCTGTCTGTCTGTTGCTCACTCCCCCCCCCCCTCTCTTTTTTTTTGCCCCAGGGATGGTGGTGGTGGTGGTGTGTGGCGTGAGTAGCGCTCACGTGCTTTGGTAGAGAGATTGAGAGGAAGGACGGAAAATTTGGACCCACGATATCCTTTCAGGTGTGCTCACATACGGGATTGGGGGGGGGGGAGGGGGGATGGACGTTTGGGGGGGGGGGGGGGGGGAGCGATAGGGAGAGGGAAAGAAAAGGGAAAGCAACAACAACAGCAAAACTCCAAAGTCTTTGTCATTCGTATCGGCTTCCCCTTGTCTTCCTTGTGGACCCTTTCTTTTCGCTATAAGGCTGGCCGTATCGGGGAACAGCCAATTGGTAAGACGATCTGGAACAAATTTTGCATTCATTGCTACGATGCCGCCTCTGTCTGTCCGTCTGTCGGTCAGTCTCTCTCTCCCTCCCCCCCCCCCTCTCTCTCTCTCTCTATCTCTCTGTCCCTCTCTCTGTCTCTCTCTGTCTCTCGCTCTCTCTCTCTCTCTTGGAAAAAGTGAAAAAAAGAAAATAATTAAATCTATTGTTTAACTTATGTTGTTTTCTTTGTATAAGCAGCACATTATCAGAGTGAGAGTGCCAGTACACCACACATTAGAACATAAACAAACCTAGACACTTTGCATCAAACGCAAAAACACTAAACCCAGCAAAAATATGTACATTTCTAAAGAACATACAAACTATGCATGGAGTGAAAGAGACTGGTTGGAGAAAAAAACAAAAACAAAAACAAAACAAAAAACCCCAAAAAACGGACGAAAGAAAGAAAAAAAAAGCTAGTAGTGGAAATTATTTTTTTTTTTTTTTCTTCCGATTTTTGTTTTTTTGGCAGATGAAGAGGACAGTGTGAAGCACCAAAAAATGAAGACGTGGATTTTGGCAGGAGGGGGGGGGGGGGGGGGGGGGGGGGGGCGGGGGGGGAAGGGGGGATCCCCGCCTTAGGTGCTCCAGTGATCCGATAACTGATGCCACAAAAAAAAAAAAAAAAAGAAAAAAGAAAGCAGGTTCCACACCTGTGCCTGAGCACAGGGGGAACTAAGTCGAACAGTTGAGCACCGGTCAGTCGTCCAAAAGAAAGACACCAGGGAGACACAGCAGCTCAGGAGGTAGGCAGGCTTACTGGCTGTTGGGAACGAAGGCCACTGGAGGAGGAAAAGGAAAAGTCCTGGCCTTCAAGAGGGCTGCCACACCACAGGAGGGGGAAGAAGGACCACTCGGACACTTCCACCAGAGCACACACAGCCAAGCCAGCACCCCAGACGAAAAATCCCTACAACGTGAACAACACCATAAATACCTAATTTACGAACTATTCAACATCAAAAGTATTGATAGATTAGAAAGAGCAGAATCAAAACGACCAAAACCCATACAACTCAGATCTAGTTGCAAAGCGAGAGGACTGCAGGCGGAAATCTAAACAAATCTTAAATAAATGTTAGCGAACCGCCCAGAGCGGTTCGCTAACATTTATTTAAGATTTCCATACAACTCAGCAAAAACACACGGACGAGCATACTGAACTGAGCACTTCCAAAAACAAATGCAAATATTACAAAATCTGAACATTTTGATCTAAAATGTTTAAAGAAAGCACTTTTGGTTAACTACAATTATTGTACAACGAATCAACATGGTTTGTAAAAATATTCTTACCCTCGGGGGGGGGGGGGGGGGGGGGGGGGGGGGGGGGGGATTAACGAGCACTACCCGACCAACAAGCGGGGACAGCGAGCATATGGAGCAGATGTGACTGACTCCAAAGCCATACGCGATCTGTGCAAGTCTAACAGTCCAATTTTCGAACGTTCACTGGTGAGTACTACTCACCGGAAATGAGAAGGAAAAAAAAAAAATCTCTGGCTATGCACACAGCAGATGCGCATAACTTGTCAGGAATGATGCCTGTCACAATACCCCCCTCCTCTAAAAATAAGCGCCAGCTTTTCTAGAAGAAAAACTAACAAAGAAGGAATCAGAATCTTGTCACAGGTCACGAGAAAAATTTTCCAAGTTAAATACAGCAAAATAATTCATTTTCAAAACATTATGAAAAGTTTGGACAATTTATGAATTGTCAACATGGTGTGCAAAAAAAAAAAAAAAAAAAAAAGATGAAACTGCATTTAAACAACAATGCAATTATGACAATCAAACATGTGACAAGTGACTTCCAAAATGTAACTTTAGTTTTTCTTTGAAAGTCCTAATGAAACAATGAAATGTCCTTAGGAAATAAATTGACCTTTTACCAGAGATCAGGACAAAATTTCCTATGCTTCACTATAGCGATCTACACAGCTAAGACTAAAACAGGTGATACAAAATTTTTCTGACTGACAACACTTACAGAATACTAAGAGACTGGCCATTCCAACTGAGTACATCAGTGAGAACATTGTCAATATCCTTAACAGGCTGAACCTCAAACATGAATGCTTGCAACAGGAGAGACCATCGGGTGACTCTGGCATTCTTGAAAGCAGAACTAGTGAGAAATGTGATTGGCTTATGGTCTGTCTGGAGAACAAACTTTTGTCCCCAGAGATAGGGAGATACCAAACAATTCCCAAATACTCCCTCTCAATAGTAGAGTAATGAGTCTCTCTGTCAAGCAGTTTCCTGCCAATGAAAACAACAGGATGCAAACCATCATCATCTTGCTGCAAAATAACAACACCATTCACCTGTTTTTCTAACAAGCAAAATGGGATAACTATAAGGATACTGATTAATGGGTTGGCTATCAGTGAGCGGGATTTCATGAAAAATTCCGACTTTGATACATCCAGGACCATGTGTAAACAAAGCAGAATAATCATGCGCCAAAGATTTCAACCTCTGTCTTTGCACATCAGATACTTTCTCATCAAAGTGAATATCATAGATAGTCTCTTTAAAAGGAACGAGTGGGACAGTGGGAATATTCATTTCAGATTCAAGGCAATCATCATTATCCCTGGTGATCACAGACGCTGCTGTAACATGTTCATGACTCTTGGAGGAACAGCCAAATCCAGGTAATGAAATAGTCAATGAACAGTCCATCTGTTTTGAGTCACCATTAGAGTATGAGAAAAACAGTCCATCTTTCAGAATCACACTTTTTCACAACAGTGACACCATCCAGAAAATGAGTGTCCACAACATCAGGCGGAGCAGAATCTCCATCAGTAGTAGCATCAGTTGACATGTTGCACACATTTCTGTTAAATTTTAAGTGAACACAACATGCAGAATGCACAGGCTGTTTCACATTGCCAGACTGATCACATGTACGTCTATTGTATCTACTCTTTTGACACACATCACAAGTCTGAACATATTGATGGACATCCACATAGTACCTAGGCCAATAGAAATGAAATAGCATGTGATGTTTTGTTTTTGTAAAACCACAATGTCCACTAGCAATGGAATTATGAGCCATATGCAGAACATTTTTATGAAGAGGTTTTGGTACACACAGTTGCTTCTGCACAGTGTGAAATTTACCAAGTGAATAGCGGTAAAGAACACCATTGTCCAAGAAAAACATGTGTTTATGTTCACACACCAAAGTTTTTCTAAGCGATTCACAATCAGGAATATTTTTAGCCTGGCGGTAAATAGGTGACAAAGTAACATCTGATGCTTGCATGTTTACAATGTCATGATGGGACACATCAAAAATGTCAAAGTCTGATGGCAAAGCATCAACCTGTTGGGGGGTCTGTTTATTTGTTTCAGACATGGGTAGAGGGGTTTTTAAAAGGGGCTTAGCAGAACCCTCAAGTTTCGTTTGTTGCCTGGTCATGACTGATGCAATCTGATTAGCCAAAACCTGGTCAGGTTCAATCTTGACCTCAGGCAAATTGCCAAGTATTAAATCTGCCACTGGGTTATCAATGACACAACATTCCAGCAAAGTGTAAAAAGGTGAACATACAGGCACACTAGCAAGTTGGAATGTCTCAATCTTGCCACCAAAATGTATACATCTTTGACTGATGCAATCTGATCAGCCAAAACCTGGTCAGGTTCAATCTTGACCTCAGGCAAATTGCCAAGTATTAAATCTGCCACTGGGTTATCAATGACACAACATTCCAGCAAAACAATGTAAAAAGGTGAAATACAGGCACAATAGCAAGTTGGAATGTCTCAATCTTGCCACCAAAATTTATACATCTTTGACAATGACCATTGTACTGTTCAGGTTTAACCAATGACTTTTTCACACCAGCAGTAGTACAAACAGTATCTCTCAAAACAGGGCAAGGTTTACCATTAACACAACCATTATACTGTGAGACCTGTTCAAAGTAACACATTTTTCTGTATCAGGAGAAATCAAAACTTTGCATGTCGCAGCGTACTGAGGGGGCTGAAGATTTGAGGGTGAAGTGCAGTTTGGACTGATATGACTGACACCACCATAGCGTCTACAAATAAGTCTTTGTTTGGGCACTTGTGTAGGTCTTTGACCCCTACCTCTACTTGACTGTGGGAAAGATTTTACATGTTGTTGCTGCTTCTCTTCAGACTGAGTCCCTGAATTTGTAGAACTAGCCTGGTAAAACTGGTTCCCCTGATAAGCAGGTCCCTGACTGACAGAGTCACCTTGCCCTGAACCTTTGTGTCTAGGAGAGCGATTTGACTGGCCTTTACTGTAACTGAAGTTACTGGCCTGCCGAGACTGACCATGAGTCCCTGACAGTTGAGTTTGTTCACAAACAACAGTATGAGCAACTGCACCTGACTGTCTAGTTAACAACGTGTTAGGGTGAGCTTCTCTGTCGAGTTCAGCTGCAGCACACATCTGTGCTGGTGAATCAAAAGTTCTTTCCTTAAGAAAAACCTGCAAGTCTTTGGAAACAGACTGTAAAATCTGCTCTCTGATCAAAAGATCATGAAGTGCTTCAAAAGACTTATCTATCGCTGACAGTTCAACCCATCTGTTCAATAAATGGGTAACTCTGGTCATAAAAGCATGAACAGTTTCTCCTTGTTCAGGCCTCACACTTCTAAATCTTTCTCTAAAACCTTCAGAGGTAGCCATGAACTTTTTCAACAAATGTTACTTCAAATTCTCATAAGTCAAATATCACTGGCACAAATGATAAAAACTCAATGCAACTCCTTGTAACACACTAGCTAAGTGGAGTGGCCATTGTTCTTCTTCACTCTCTAACCTTTTCTTTTTTTCTTCTTTTTCAATCTCTAACCTTTTGTCTTCAATCTCTAACCTTTTCTTTTTTCTTCTTGTTCTGATTTTAGCTTGGCTGCTCTCTCCTTTAGTCCAAACTCACGCTCCATAGCAGAATCAATATACTCATTGATTTTCGAAGGATCTGTGATACCAAGTGAATTTGCTTGTTGCACCAGGGCATCAAATTTGTCTTGTGGCAACTCCATAATGATTAAAGTTGTACAAGTTCAAGAAAATGACATAAGATATTTTTCCCAAGCAGTCAACTCTTGTCTTCACAAGACAAGTTAGAAATCAGATTATTTTCTTAATCAAATAGTAAACTCTTGTGTTCACAAGACAAGTTAGAAATAAACACACAACACTCTTACTAGTTTAAATCTGATCACTTAAAATGAGCAGCTATTGATTGAGAGCACTTAAAAAACCCTGCTAATTTATGGTAATGGGGAGCAAACCACAGACAAAACAATCAATAGCTTGAGTACTAGGACATTACATTAAACGATCCCATAACACAATAAATGTCCCCCACAGCTATCAGTATTTATCTAGGTCAAAAAGATTTATATTGTTGAAAATATATAAGAATCTCAGTAATAAAAAATTCAATAAAACAAGATGAAAATGACAAAATGAAATATACTTATCCATCAATATTATTCACATATCCATACAAAAATTTTTTAAATAAGTGCATGTCAAAGAAGTGTAAAAAGGTTGTGTATGTATGAGTGAAATGCAGAGGAAGTCCGTAATTTACATGCAAGAAAGGAGAAATATGCATGCAATGGCTAATGTATACACTTCACCATCTCATTCACTCCCATGAAAATGAAAGAGGAAAAAGAGAATCACAAAGAATGTGGGTGAATGAAATGGAAACAATGAATACAAGACAAACTCCTCACTTGATGATGACAGAACTCCTAATGGATAGACAGAAAAATCATAGCAGAGAAGAAAAAAGAATGAAAGTAATAATTAAACAGGAGAGTCAGAATCTAGTCCCTTATGGTAGCATAGAATAAAAGGAATTTACAATATACATACACTGCTACCAACTCGTTTGACTAGAGACAGGGCTGAAATAAATGAACTTGTTATTAAAAATTACACAATAAAACTAAAAGAAAACACTAAACAATCCACACTCTCACTTATAATCTTAACTGAAAAAAAAACCCTGAAAATGAAGCAACAGTAGAAGCGCATAAGACGATTCAGTTTCAAACACAAACAAATGTAACCCCCGACATAAAATAAGACATTTCTGAGGTAGATTACAGCCAGGTTGGCTCTGCAAAATATTAGTGTTAAAAATAAAAAAAAAGTAGAAAATTGCACAGATGCTGTGTGTATAGTTTTGGTGGCAATTTTTACTAAGCAGGAAGTGTAAAGAAATAGTCCTGCAGAAAATAAACAAACAAACAAAAATAAAGTGTATTTTTGTTAGGGATTTCTATTATTATAACATTCTAGGAAATGTTTATTAGTAATTAAGGATTTCTCATTTCAATAGAAAGGAGTGTTTTTAAGTAATATAAAGAAAGGGAAAAAATCCAAATAGAACAAAGAAATAATGATTTCCTGTGTAGGCGCCCATGTGATTTCCTGTTTGAGTGCTCTGCCACTTCCAGCAGAGGTGTGTGACTGTTGTGTTTTGAAATTGAGTTTTTGCGCTTTTGTTTTGTATTGCAGGAATTATTATAGTATAGAAATAACCAAATAAATGAAATAAGAGACTAAAAAGTCAGCCCTAGTACTTTTTCCAAGGAAGAAAAGAGTTGGAAAAGTAATGACATGTTCACATGGTTGGGACCACATTGTTTTAGGCAGACTGAAGAAAGACTGATCAGTCTTTGTGACTAGTAATGTGGCAAGCCTTCATGCAACCTACTTTTCACCTGTGGACACTTGCATTTAATAGTTTATAGCAGAATGTTAATGTTTTGGAATGGATTTTTGTTTGATGTTCTGCATTATAGTTTATTCAGAATGTGAGATTTTTTTTAAAATGTGTATTGTATTGGTGAGATCTGTGCTGATTTTATCCATGTGTATTTGATGTGAATTAGGGCAAGTTGCTCTCAAAGATATGATGGGAGTTGTATTCATTGTTTTGTATAAATCTTGTGGAAAAACAATATAAATGTGCTGGTAAACAACAGAGAAAAAAATGGAGAAGTGAGATATCTGTTTGGAAATTTATGACCATTGGGAAATTAACATTGAAGGGCGCAGGAGCGACCAGAATGGGGGAAACGCACCTCATATCAAAATGTTGGGTACACTATGATGGGGAGATGCGACATAGTGTTGGTAATAATTATTGAGCAGGAAATGCTCAATAGCATCCAGTGTATACTTTTGTTTGATTTTCCTCATGGGAAAAGTCCTGTACATACAAAAGATAACACAGGATGACAAAGAGATTTATGAGCATGCTGTTTGGCAAAATGGCAGGGTTGTGAAACATGTGGTCCGAGACAAAGGGAAAATTTCCATGTGGCATGGGTGACATGCGACTCACTGACTGGTTTCCCTACTGTAAAAGCAGAGGACAGGTGAAAGTCAGTTTATTGCCGTATTTATTACATATCGTTTTCAGTTTCTGGTAACATGTGTTCGTTGATTTTGCATGTGCATTTTTAATATGTTTAAGATGTTGTGGTTTGTAGTTTAACTTTTTTTCAGCCATGGTTGTCATTTCAGGACTATGTGTAGCCATTGATTTAATTGAAGAAATTAATGTGGAAAGATCAGAGAGCAAAAATCAGTATATCAGTAAATCCACAGAACAAAGATAGGATGTGTGAAGACTCATCTGAATGAGCAGCAGCGCACTGCATCAGCAGATAAGACATCGGAAGACCAAGGCCAGGATTTAAACTACAGTGCTAAGGACATCCACGCTGTTGGTTTGGATGAGGAATTTGCACAGGCCCTCGATTCCAGGCGCCTGAAACTCAACCTGCCACGAGCAAACGAAACCGAAGACTGGGATAAAGTGGATGCAAAAATCGTCCAAAGACTCGATGCACTGATAGGGAAAAGCACCCTGGAACACAAACTAGCCACATATGGGGACATTGTGTATGCCACATGTAGAGACGCCTATGGAGCAACACTACCCAAAGAGAAAACACCTCCAAAGAAACCCAGACGCCAAGAAGAGATGGACAAGATCAGGGTCCAAAAGAAAAACCTCAAGAAGCAAAATAAGACCGCACTGCCAGCTGAAAAACAAGGCTTGGAAAAACTCTGGAAAGACCTGAAAGCAAAACACAGTGCCCTCAGCAAAGCAGAATCTGCGAGGAAGAGGAAGAGCAAGAAGAAGAAGACCCAAGACCGCTTCTTCAGAGACCCCTTTCAGTTTGCCAGAACACTGTTTGAGCAGCCGAAATCTGGGACCCTAAGTGTGGACAAAAGAGTTCTTGAGCAGCATCTGAGGAAAACAGTTTAATGACAAGCCACCAACGTTGGCGGAAATCAAGAAGGTGGTCGACAAAGCCAGAGCCAAATCATCACCAGGGCCAAATGGAATACCTTATCAGCTGTACAAGAAATGTCCTAGGGTGCTGGAGTGGCTCCACAGGCTGCTGCGATCGGCTTGGAGAAACCAGAAGATCAGCAGCCAGTGGATGATGGTAGATGGTGTGTACATCCCCAAAGAGCAAAACTCAAGTGACATCAGCCAGTTCAGGCCAATATCACTACTGAACGTCGAAGGGAAGATCTTCTTCTCTGTCAAGGCAGCAAGGCTGACCAAGTACCTCATGGAAAACAAGTACTTGGATGTGTCAGTCCAGAAAGGTGGCATCCCTGGCGTGGCTGGCTGTGTAGAACACGCCACAATGATCTGGGACGCAATCCAAAGAGCTCAAACAGAAAAGAGAGACCTGGACGTAGTGTGGCTTGATCTGGCAAACGCATATGGATCTGTACCCCATGAGGTGATACAGTTGACTCTTGAGATGTACCATGTGCCAAAGAACATCTGCGACATGCTCAAGAAGTACTTCAATGACTTCTCAATGTGGTTCTTTACCAAGGAGTACACAACAGATTGGATCAACTTGGAAGTGGGCATTGCAATGGGCTGTGCAATTTCCCCAATACTGTTCGTGTTGGCAATGGAAGTCATCTTGAAAGCAGCAACAAGCAACGCAAGACAAACAGACCTTGGCGATGGATACAAGATGCCCCCTCTCAAGGCCTTCATGGATGACACTACAGTAATTTCATCCAGAAAAGACGAGGCACGTCATGTGCTGGAGAGGCTGGACGACATAGTTGCCTCATCCAGAATGAAGTTCAAGCCAAAGAAATCATGGAGTCTCTCACTGAGGAAAGGAAAAGTGGCCGAATCTGTGGTCTTCAGTGTTGCCAACCAGGCCATTCCAACAGTCACAGAACAGCCAGTCAAGAGCCTTGGAAGATGGTATGATGATACCCTGAAAGACACACAAAGAGCAAAAGAAACCAAACAGATGGTGGAAGAAGGCTTGGAGACCATTGACCAGTGTGGGCTCCCTGGCAAATACAAGGTCTGGTGTCTGCAGTTCATGCTGATACCAAAGCTCCTATAGCCTCTGATGATAAACGACATCTGCACCAGCATACTGAAGGCAATGGAAGCCAAAATCAACAAGTTCACAAGGAAATGGCTTGGTGTGACATAGCGCCGTATTGTCGCCAAGGAAAGCCGAAACTACCACTGAAATCCATCCTGGAGGAATACAAAGCAGGGAAGATCAGCCTTCAAAGCATGCTGGAGGACTCAGGAGACAAGGTGGTAGAAGCAATCAAGCCCCAGCTGAAGACAGGCAGAAAATGGAAAGTTCAAGAGGCGATGGATTCTGCAAAAGAAAGCCTCAAGATCAGAGAAATAACAGGACACACACAGACCAACAGGCAAGGACTGGGGGTGACTAAAACTGAATGGTGGTCAAAGGCCAAAGGAAAAGCCAAAAGAGACATGAAGATTCAGGAGATGAGAAAAGAAGAAGACCAAAAAAAGACTCCAAAAAGCAGTCCAGCAGAGCCAGCAAGGGCAATGGACAACGTGGGAGAATGCACTCCAAAGAAGTCTGACTTGGAATGACATTTGGCACATGGCCCCTCTCAGGATCAGCTTCATTCTCATATCTGCATATGACCTTCTGCCCTCAAATGCAAACCTGGTGAAGTGGGGAAAAACAGACGATACTGCATGCCCCCTCTGCCATGAAAAACAAACAGTGGAGCATGTCCTAAGCTCATGTAAAGTAGCCCTGGCTCAAGGAAGGTACACATGGAGGCACAACCAAATGCTCAAAGAGATTGTACAAGCAGTCTGGGCTAGTACCAACACCACAAAGTCTGGGCTAGTACCAACACCACAAACGGGAAAATCAGGACTCCAAAAGCACCCGCAGCATTCTTCACGGCAGGAGGCAGCAAGTCATGGCCAAGAACAACAGTGCCACTCGGAACATGCAGGCAGAGTCTGCTGGACGGGGCAGATGACTGGGAGTGCACTGCAGATCTCCCAGAATGGAAGAGTCACCCAGAGATCATCAGCAAGTGTGGCATGAGACCAGACATAGTAGTCCACTCTCAGTCAACCAAGCACATGATCGTGATTGAGCTCACAGTGCCATATGAGAACAGAATGGAGGCAGCTCAAATCTACAAGACTGAAAAGTATGCTGATCTGGCAAACAGCCTGAGGAGAGAAGGCTATCAGGTCAAAGTCCTCACTGTAGAAATTGGAGCTAGGGGTTTTGTAGGAACGTCTGCATACAGCCTCATGAAATAGCTCTCAGTTGCAGGGAGGGAAAAAACCAGAGCCCTGAAAGCAATGGCAGAAGCGGCAGAGAGGTGTTCAAGCTGGATCTGGTCAAGGAGGAACAAAAGTGAACTTCATAAGGCTTAACGTTACCTACAAATATCAGGTGCCCCAGTGGCTCAGTGGTTAGAGTGCGAGTCATTAAGTGGAAAATGAGCATGTCCAGAGGGTCATGGGTTCGAACCCCAGCCATGACTCGTCCCAAGATGGGAAAAAAGGGGCAGCAGAGGGACATCCGGAGTCATGAACTGGGTGTGGCCCAACCACCCTAGAGTGTCAGGAGATAAGGGCCGAAACACTTGCTTGAAGGGGGCTTCTCTTCTGAGGACTCTCTGCTGCCACGCTCTCCACGAGTTTCTTTCTACAGTTTTTTTTCAGACGATTTTTTCTTTGGGCTCGAGACCCTTGGTTTTGTGTTTCTGGTGGTCAGTACTGGTTCTTATTTAACTTCTAAAGGTTCTTAAGTCTTTTAAAAATTAAAACTCTGAATTTGGTAAAACTCTAAAAAGTTCTCAGGATCTCTGAGCTGTTTTTTTACATTTCCATGTGGTTGTGTATGGAAAGGACATAGTGTTGGAAAGAAAGTATTTTGAGCTGATCTAGGAAGTTTGTTTCTTTTGTTTTCCTCTATTATTTTGGCTTAGTTAATCCCTATCTACTCAAATAAACGCTTTGCTTTGTTTTTATTTCTATTTGTGGACTCCAGTCTGTTACATTAGAAATTGCGTTTGAGCAGTTAGAAACAAAGATACTTAACAATCACGCACCTCACCCAAAATTGTAACCTAAGAAAAGGGAGGGTTATTAAGAGTTCAAGTTCACTGAACTAAAGAAACTTAAGACCCAAAAGGCCACGGGTTACATAAAAGTGGCACCCAATGTGGGGCTAGTGTTTGTTAAGAAAATTTGACTAAAAGGAAAAAAAAAAAACAAATTTAAGAAATATTCTAGGGATAAGGACAAGGGTGTTATTAGTTGATTGGGAGTTGAGAGCCAGTTACAGATTACTAGGCAGAACCAGGGCAATCAGCCATTCATGGCTGCCAATGGAGAGGATGCTGCAGAAGTTGCAGAGCTCGGCACGGTTTGGGGTCAACCAGCAGACCAGAGCCATGCCAGTGTTGGGTCAACACCAAACCCGTACGTGGGTATGAGCGTCGAGGACCTGCAGCACAATCTGCTGCAAATGACGGCAGCCCTATCCAGACTCACACAGGAGCAGCAGCAACCTATGGAAGTGAAGGTGGTGGCCCCACCCGCACCACCACGACTCCGAATTTTCACTGGGCCAAGGCCCACTGGGAATGAAGTGTCCTTCCCTGAGTGGGAGGAGCAGACAGAACAGCTCCTGTGGGACAAGTCCATCACTGACGCCACGCAGCGAATAAAGGGCAGCTTAAAAGGACTGCCCTACCAGATGGCAAGAAACTACCTGAACTGCTACAGGTAGTTTGCAAGCTGGAGTTGGAGGTGAGGAATCTGTGCACCACAGTAAGCAACCCGCATATGGCGGAGACTCAGGAAGACAGAGACTTTGACTCACTGGCAAAGAGTGTCACAGAGAAGCTCCTTGCGGTGGGTGGATTGGCTGGATCAGCTGGGGTGCAGTCACGTCCCACACAGAAGGAAGGGCTGAAGGGACACTGTTTTAAGTGTGGTGTGGTAGGGCAGCATTTTGCGAAGGGCTGTCCAAACCCACCAAACCGGGTGCTAGTCACCAAACAGGAGGAGGCGAGGTGTCAGATGCAGTGGCCCACACGAAGGCAGGCGTTAAACACAAATGGTCTGCTGGTAAGGGACAGCCAGTAGACCTACCATCATCTCGTCCCCCAGTGCTGGACGCTTACACCCAGGTGCAAGTAGAGACGGCAGTGAACTGTGCAGACCAGTGACTCTTGACGCTGAAGCCAGTGAAGCTCAAGAGCAATTTCCAGCTTACAATACTTCCAGCACAGGAAGTGAAACTGCAGGGCCCCATCACAGGCAGTAGGACATCGACTGCTGATCTCCAGGTCCTCCGTAGAACTGCAGATACACTGCCCAAGCACCTGAGCGTAAAGTCTGCCGATATCTTGGACACGGGTAAAACAAAATGTGTCAAGGTGATAGTGGAAAACAGGAACAGTCGCTATTCTGTTGTCATTGACTTTGATGTGGTATTAGCCGAATTAGAATTTGCTAACTTGGCTGATCAGTGTTAAATGACAGCAGAAAGCACTGTTGAAGCACTGGTGGGTCCCAGTTGTGAGTCACCAGTACTGGTTGATGGAAAACAGATCTGTTGTCTTGGAAAACAGACCTGTTGTCAGGTGACCATGATAGCAGAAGACTTCTACTGTAGGGAATTGTCTAGTTTTCCTTTATAAGAACTAGACACAGGCCTGAATATTTGGGGGCGGGTGGTCAAAAAGTTCCATACTTAAGGTTTTATTGAAGTACCCATGTCCTTGCCTAAGATCGTTGCAGGTACGGATGAGACAGTCACCACTTTTGCTTTAGTGTGCCCTGATACCAAGTTCAGCACACGCGTACCTGTGATAGTTGGAACCAACACTTTCAGGCTACTGGCAGAGCGTTGAGAAAAGGCAGGAGTTAAGCATTTCTTCACTACCTTACCTATCCGTTGTGAGGCAGCCTTTGTGTACAGAAATGTAGCTGGAAAGCATGCTAACGGTCTTTTGGGTACAGTGAAAGTGAAGGGAACTAAAGTACAGATTCTAGCAGGGGAATGTGCAGAAGTCAGAGGGGTCATACACGGAACAGTGCCTTCACACAAACAGCAGTCCTCATTGAGGAACCAACACAGACTGCTTAACCCACAGGTTTACAAATAATATCTGGTAAACAACAGACAAACAAGTTGGGTCAGGTGAGGCTGTATGTCCAGAATACATCTGCACAGGACATTAGGTTGAAAAGGAATCAGGTAATTGGGGAGGTGTACATCATTACAGCTGAGTATGCCATTGACAAAATTTTATCATCTTTAAATGATGTGGTTAGTGGGGAGGGTTAGGATTGTTCTGGGAATAGTCATGCATATGTCAACTCACATGCATCAGCTCCACCATCAGAGCCTGAGACAAATCCTACACCTGAGCAGAATCCCATGACATTTAGGTTTGGGGCAGACACACCATCAGGTTGGCAGGAAAACTTTCAAAAGCGTCTTCAAGGGTATAGGGATGTATTAATTCAGCATGACTTAGACATAGGGGGAACAGATGCTGTCAAACATGACATTGAGCTGGAGCCAGAGACTGTGATCCAAGAGTGGCCACAGCCCATTCCACCCAGAGATTTTGATGAGGCAAAACAGCACATTCAGGAGTTGCTAGATGCTGAAATCATTGCTCCCTCTTCCTCACATTTTGCCAGTCCCATTATCTTTGTTAGGAAAAAATCTGGAGCCCTGAGGATGTGCGTAGACTATCGGAAAATTAACGACCACATGGTCAAAGATAGCTACGCCATCCCGAAAATTGAAGATTTTTTCTCACACTGAACGGGGCCAAATATTTCACATCTGTAGATCTGAGCAAGGTCTACTATCAGGTGCCTCTAACAGAAAGAGCCCAACAAGTTTCGGCCTTTACAACACCCTTTGGTCTCTTGCACTGGCTCTGAATGCCCATGGGTCTGAAAAAAAACAGTCTAGCATATTTTCAGCGCCTAATGGAGAAAGCCTTCTGTGACATGAATCTGGCCGAACTCATCGTCTTTTTGGATGATGTGTTGATTTACGGAAGATCCCCGGAAGAACTGGAGGAGTGAACCATCCACGCTCTGGAAAGGCTGCGGAAATTCCAGCTAAAGCTGGATCCAGAAAAATGCATTTTCGGAACAACCAAAACTAAGCGTTTAGGTTTGATCATTTCAGGAGAGGGTGTGCGCCCAGACCCTGAGAAAACAGAAACATTGACAACGTGGCCAGTCCCTCGCACGGTAAAGGACATCAAGAGTTTTATAGGATTTGCAGAGTTCTATCAGCAGTTTATCCCACAATTTGCCACCATGGTGAAACCACTGAATGATTTGACGCTGGGCTACATTCCCAACTGGACTGCCAAGAAGAACGAAAAGAAAGCTACCCTTACTCTGGCTTCTGACATATCACACATGTGGGGTGAACAACATCAGAATGCCTTTGAGTCAGTCATACAAGCCCTGACCACAGAGCCCATCTTAGGCATAGTGGATAAAACTAAACCATTCACCCTACACTGTGATGTCAGCGGAACAGGATTATGGGCTGTTCTATATCAAAAGCAGGAATGGAAGTTCCGCGTCATCTCCTATGCAAGCTGTAGGCCATAGGTTGTATAAGACCAAGCAGAACTGCCCTGCTCACAAACGTGAGTTTCTAGCTTTGAAGTGGGCAATGAGCGAAAAGTTTAGGGACTATTTGTTAGGGTCAATGGTCACCGTAGTTACTGATAATAATCCTCTATGTTATATTTTGAAAAATGCACAGCTGGATGCCAGAAGTCATCGTTGGTTGGCTTCACTCTCGTTTGGTTTTGATCTGAGATATAAAGAGGGAGCTTTACACACTGATGCGGATGGACTGTCCAGACGCCCTCAGACACCCCCAGAAGAAGATGAAGAATACCAGCAAGTTTTGGAACAGACAAATTTTTTTCAGGATAAGGCAAAAAAAAATTGAAGAAGAAATGGAAACTGTATCGCTGGATAAAAAAGTTCTGTGTGCCTTGCTCAAAGCAAGAGGAAGGTCTATGTCTACAGACCATCATCAGCAGATGAAGGTACTTGATGAGGATGATGAGGGGTATGCTGCCATTGAGCAAGTGCTGAAAGACCCGGCACGAATTCAGGATGATGTGTTGGATCCCCCAGATTCACAAAGAGATCGATCTCAAATGCAGAGTCGAGACAGCTACAGTTGGCTGACAGTACACTGAGTGTGGTAATTAGAACCATAGAAGAAGGAAAACAGTTAGACAGTAGTCAGATGAACCCATGTCCTCTAGAATTTAAAGTATTTGTTAGGGAACAAGCCAGACTAGAAATGATTGATAGGGGTTTGTACACGAAATCGGTAGATCAAGGCACCATAACTCACCAGTTGGTTGTACTACCATCTCACAGCAAAGATGCCATGAAGGGAGTACATGAAGATCTGTGCCACACACACTGCGATGATGCCCTGCGGCAGGCCAGGAAACGATTTTTCTGGCCATTCATGGCTAGGGACATGGAAAGGAAAATAAAACGCTGTGAACGTTGTATCAGGAAGGGAGCGCATGCACAAAGAGCACCAATGCAGTCCATAGAGACTAGCTACCCACTGGAACTGTTGTCAGTGGATTTTCTGACTATAGAGGTCCAGGGACAGAAACAAGATATTTTAGTGGTAATGGACCATTTTACAAAATTCTCCCAAGCAATTTTGACAAAGAATCAAACAGCAAAAGAAATTGCCCGAGCACTATGGAACAATTTATTCCTTGTGTATGGATTTCCTGCACAAAATTTATTACTGACAGATCAAGGAAGAGATTTTGAGTCCAAGTTCATGAAGTACATTTGTGAACTGGCAGGGATTGAGAAATGTCGCAAAACCCCATACCATCCATCTGGAAATCCGGTAGAGCGCTGGTACAGAACCTTAATTGGAATGTTAAGAAGCCTCGTGGATTTTCAGAAGCACTTGCGACAAGTGGTGCATGCATATAATACACAGATACATGAGAGTACAGGTATCAGCCTGAACCATCTATTTTTTGGACGCCAACCCAGATTGCCTGTGGATTTAGCCTTTGGGAGAGATCTAGGAAGAAATCGTGAGTGCAGCTATATGAATGCTGCAAGACTAGCAACGGCTGTGGAACATTCTGCTCACATGAACAAAGTACGCTATGATGCAACAGCACACACCGCAGAACTAGAACCAGGAGACAGATGCTTAGTAAAAAGAGTTGGGGCAAAAATTCACTCAAAGCGGCTGTGGAACATTCTGCTCAAACGAAAGAAGTACGCTATGATGCAACAGCACACACCGCAGAACTAGAACCAGGAGACAGATGCTTAGTACAAAGAGTTGGGGCAAAAATTCACTCAAAGGTCGACGACTGATGGGAGCCCAGTGTGTACACAGTGGTGTCCAAAAGAGATGGCCTACCTGTATATACTGTTCAAAAGGAGAGGGGTGATGGTGTTTTGTGCACTTTGCATCAGAACGTACTGTTACCGGTAGGATTTCTGAAAGTGGAACAGAAGCCGCTGGCTGAAAGAAAGTTGGAGTTTCCTCCACTGGAGGAAAGGAAAATTGGCTCACTGATTATCATGAGTTGGATCATGAAGAGGCCCAGGAGGAATTCCTTCTGTGGAAATAGTCGTGACCACTGTCCCGAGGGCATTGAGGCCAACAGCACCAAGCTGTGTTCCACAACAGAAACAAAAGGTAACAGAAGTTGCTAAAGAGCAGGACCCGACAGCTGAGGATCTTTTTTTCTCATATGGGCGATGATTTGGCAGGAGATGGAGGAGATGAAGACAACCCTCAAGGGGAGTTGAGTGAGTCATTAGGGGATGCAGAGACTCAAAGAGAGAATCCTTAACAGGAGCCGGGTATCATGGAAGGTAAAATCCAAGAAACACATGATGTGCAGGAAGGGCAAAACACATCAGAGGAAGAAGGGGAATCCGACATAAGAGACGTGGAGGAGAAAGAAAAGGCAAAATCCCTGCCAAGGCGTTCCACGAAAACGAGGAAGGCAGTGGAAAAACTCAATTTGGGGCATCAGGTCACAGCAGAGAAACCCCCCAAAGAGGGACATGAGCTGGAAAAGGTCATGATCACACTCAAAGGGTTACAGGAGCAAGGGGATACCATTCTGCTTGAAATCTGGGTTGACTTTGTTTTGTGGTGACTTGGGGAAATTGCAAAGCTCTTACAGAATGCTAGACTTAGCTTTGGTAGATAGTTATTTGTAACAGTGTGTGTGTGTGTGTGTGTGTGTGTGTGTGTGTGTGTGTGTGTGTGTGTGTGTGTGTGTGCGTGTCCAGTATAGGTTGCACCCCAAAGAACCAGACAGTCTTGTTACCACTTTAAGGCTGCCTCTCATGAGATGGAAAGATGAAGAGATTGCAGCAAACCATGCATAAATTCTTAGAAGTAAAATAGAAATCATTTCAAGGGCCAGGTCTGAGAAGTTTTTTTCTAGTGCTGCTGATATTGTTTCCCATTTTTCTGTGATTACAAAATGCTTGGGTTACGTAAATTGAAAATTCTGATAGTTCAATCTATTTCTTAAAGATTTCCATGAAGGATTATGAGAAACTTTTCTTGCCAGAGGTATGTGTAACTCCTCCCCCCCCCCCCCCAATAAAAATAGGAATTTCTGTGGTAGATTACAGCCAGGTTGGTTCTGCAAAATATTAGTGTAAAAAAAAAAAGTAGAAAATTGCACAAATGCTGTGTGCATAGTTTTGGTGGCAATTTTTACTAAGCAGGAAGTGTAAAGAAATAGTCCCGCAGAAAGTAAACAAACAAACAAAATATATTGTATTTTTGTTAGGTATTTCTATTATTATAACATTCTAGTAAATGTTTATTGGTAATTAAGGATTTCTCATTTAAATAAAAAGGAGTGTTTTTAAGTAATATAAAGAAAGGGAAAAAAATTCCAAATAGATCAAAGAAATGATGATTTCCTGTGTAGGCGCCCATGTGACTTTCTGTTTGAGTGCTCTGCCACTCCCAGCAGAGGTGAGTGACTGTTTTGTTTTGAAACTGAGATTTTGCGCTTTTGTTTTATATTGCAGGTTTTATTATGGAATAGAAATAACCAAATAAATGCAATAAGAGACTTAAAAATTAGCCCTATTAGTTTTCCCAAGGAAGAAAAGAAAAGTAATGACATTTTCACATGGTTGGGACCACATTGTTTTAGGCAGACTGAAGAAAAACTGATCAGTCTTTGTGACTAGTAATGTGGCAAGCCTTCATGCAACCTACTTTTCACCTGTGGACACTTGCCTTTAATAGTTTATAGCAGAATGTTCATGGTTTAGAATGGATGTTTGTTTGATGTTCTGAATTATGGTTTATTCAGAATGTGAGATGTTTTATGTGTATTGTATTGGTGAGATCAGTGCTGATTTTATCCGTGTGTATTTGACCTGAATTAGGGCAAGTTGCTCTCAAAGATATGATCGGATTTGTATTCGTTGTTTTGTACAAATCCTGTGGAAAAACAGTATACATGTGCTGGTAAATAACAAAGAAAAAAAAATGGAGAAGTGAGATATCTGTTTGGAAATTTATGACCATTGGGAAAATAACATTGTAAGGGCACAGGAGCGACCAGAACGGGGTGATATGAGATGTTGTGAATACACACCTTGTATCAAAATGTTGGGTACACTATGATGGGGAGATGCGACATAGTGTTGGTAATAATTATTGAGCAGGAAATGCTCAATAGCATCCAGTGTATACTTTTGTTTGATTTTCCTCATGGAAAATGTCCTGTACATGCAAAAGATAACACGGGATGACAAAGAGATTTATGAGCATGCTGTTTGGCAAAATGGCAGGGTTGTGAAATATGTGGTCCGAGACAAAGGGAAAATTTCCATGTGGCATGGGTGACATGCGACTCACTGACTGGTTTCCCTACTGTAAAAGCAGAGGACAGGGGAAAGTCAGTTTGTTGCCATATTTATTACACACTGTTTTCAGTTTCCGGTAAAATGTGTTCGTTGATTTTTCATGTGTATTTTTAATATGTTTAAGATGTTGTGGTTTGTAGTTTAACTTTTCTTTTCAGCCATGGTTGTCATCTCAAGTTTAACTTTTCTTTTCAGCCATGGTTGTCATCTCAGGACTGTGTGTAGGCATTGATTTAATTGAAGAAATGGATGTCTGAAGGTGTGTAAGTTGTTTGTGTATTTTATCAAATCAATTTTTCTTTCACTCACTCACACCACCCTACAAAATAGCAGCACAAACAGGAATTTAGCGAGGAGTGTACATTTAATGAACAATGAGATGGAAATGATTTTGATAGCACATGAACAACATCAACATGTAATTTGATTATAAAAACATGTGTGTACACTCACACTTCCTGTTCGGCTGTAAAAAAATACAGCATCACAGGTCACAGTATAATAACAACAACATCAACAACAAAAAGGATTTCTAACTTCCTCAAAGAAAATCTTGTGATTTATTTTGTGGTATATCTTGTGACTTGATGGGGTGATAGAAGGAAATTGTTTTTAGAAAGTATGAATAGAAAGAGGAAAAAAATATGCTGCTGATGAGTGATCGGAAAAGGAGATCGCTTAGCTAGTTCATGGCTTTATGATGAAAAAAAGGGTTTGTTTATTCTAATGTATTGTAATGATGTTATTGATGGTAAGCTCCGGAAGTGAGCGATGGAAACTATCGTGTAGTAATGGTTGTCCTGTGTATTTAAACCATCCTTTGATATGAATAATGAATATCTATGTGTTGATAAACAAGAGAAATCATTCCTTGTTATGTATTTAAGGGCTGTACTGTAACTTATGAATAATTGTATGAACGGAGATCATTCTCTGAGATGTAGTGATTATGTAAAATGATTAAAACAATCTTATCTTGATGAAAGAAACGAAATGAAATAACTTCTTATACGCAATGATTATATTCTTGGTTTATCATAAAAAAGGTTTATGTGGAAATCATTTCACCCCAATGGGTGAAGCATGATTTCGAAAGGGTCTATGTGGAAATCCTTTCTCCCCAATGTGTAAAGCATGATTTCGAACTGGTCTATGTGGAAATCCTTTCCCCCCAATGTGTAGAACATGATTCTGAAAAAGAGAATGTTCTATTATGATATTGTATGGAAACTGTGTGGATTTCGCTATGGGTATTTTCCCCCAAGTTCTGGTGAAATATAAAGCAACTGTTGGTTATGAATAATGATTAATAACCATGATGAATAATAGCCATGTCAGTTCCACCAGGTAAAGAAGTCATTGTCCTGCTGTGACCGGGAACTGGCTGCTACTGCTAGAGGGTCTGGGCGTAGCCAGAGTCTAGCCCTGTCTCTACCCTGCTGAGGGTGTGGAGAGGTCGATGTGGGAGTCGACAGTGACCCGACCTGCCACTGTGCCCGGGTCTGGGGCGTAGCCGAGATCTACCCCTGTCTCCGACCTGCTGGGGTGTGGAGAGGTCGACGTGGGGGTCGACAGTAACCCGACGTGCCAGTTGTGCCAGAGCCGCCGCTGCTGCTGAGCCAGAGCTGTCGCTCTTGAGGTATTTGAACCAACGATCTGTTGGGCCAGTCGTACCAGAGCCGTCGCATCTGCTGTACCAGGGCCGTCACTTTTTTAGTGTCAGCATGTTGTTTGTGTGTGAGCCGCAGCTCTTGTTGTGTTGGAGCCGTTGCTCCTGTTGTGGACAGAGCCGTCGCTTTAGTTCTGTGGGGACTAAGCAATTTGCTCCTCCTGACTGTGTGAACCTCAGGGAAGGACTTCTTCTACAGCATTCTTCACGAGAGACTTGCGGCGTCTGTGGACTGTCAAGTTGAGCCGGGCGTGGCCATTGACAATGCTTGGGTTATTGAACAGCAGAGCTGACCTCTCAGACTGTTCCATATCTTTTGATCTCCCTTGCATCCTTGAATGGATCCTCAAGCATAGGCTCAAAGATTGTCCCCTATATCTTATACTGTTTGCATAATGCTTTTAGTTTTTCAGCAACTTTGTTCCTCTCCACACTTTCGTTTTGTTCCATTTTACTACCCTTTGCTGGCTGCTTTGGGGGTGCTGTTGGATTCTTTTTTGAACCCTTGGTGCTGAGAACACCACAGAATTATAGACTGTGGTGTGTCTCTATTTGACGCCAAGAGCAAAGACACAATCAGCCGTGTCTCCCTGATGAGTCCGATCCAGCAGACGAAAGGCCTAGGAGCAGGCAATACTAATAGAACTGCCTTCAGGAGGGATTACGATGGTTGCTTCGGGCAGCTAGTGAAGGGTTTCTCATATTTATAACAAATCCCCCCCCCACCCCACCCATTTTCTTCATCTTCCTTTTTTTTTTTTTTAAAGTTCAAATCTTTGTCAAGTCATTATATAATGACTGAAGAATTGTTAGCCTGCATTGGTTTTCGCCCACTACTTAATTGTTCAGCATTATATTGTTTGGTCAATCAGTGGGAGATTGCATCTCTTAGGAGATCCAAGTAAAGGTTGTTCTGCACAATTCGTAGCCACTGACAATGCTTGGGTTATTGAACAGCAGAGCTGACCTCTCAGACTGTTCCATATCTTTTGATTGCCCTTGCATCCTTGAATGGATCCTCAAGCATAGGCTCAAAGATTGTCCCCTATATCTTATACTGTTTGCATAATGTTTTTAGTTTTTCAGCAACTTTGTTCCTCTCCACACTTTCGTTTTGTTCCATTTTACTACCCTTTGCTGGCTGCTTTGGGGGTGCTGTTGGATTCTTTTTTGAACCCTTGGTGCTGAGAACACCACAGAATTATAGACTGTGGTGTGTCTATATTTGACACCAAGAGCAAAGACACAATCAGCCGTGTTCTCCTGATGAGTCCGATCCAGCAGACGAAAGGCCTAGGAGCAGGCAATACTAATAGATCTGCCTTCAGGAGGGATTACGATGGTTCCCTCAGGCAGCTAGCAAAGGGTTTCTCATATTTATAACAAATTTCCCCATTTTCTTCATCTTCCTTTTTCTTCTTTTTTTCTTTCTTTCTAAAAGTTCAAATCTTTGTCAAGTCATTATATAATGACTGAAGAATTGTTAGCCTGCATTGGTTTTCGCCCACTATTTAATTGTTCAGCTTTATATTGTTTGGTCAATCAGTGGGAGATTGCATCTCTTAGGAGATCCAAGTAAAGGTTGTTCTGCACAATTCGTAGCCACTGACAATGCTTGGGTTATTGAACAGCAGAGCTGACCTCTCAGACTGTTCCATATCTTTTGATCTCCCTTGCATCCTTGAATGGATCCTCAAGCATAGGCTCAAAGATTGTCCCCTATATCTTATACTGTTTGCATAATGTTTTTAGTTTTTCAGCAACTTTTTTCCTCTCCACACTTTCGTTTTGTTCCATTTTACTACCCTTTGCTGGCTGCTTTGGGGGTGCTGTTGGATTCTTTTTTTAATCCTTGGTGCTGAGAACACCACAGAATTATAGACTGTGGTGTGTCTCTATTTGACACCAAGAGCAAAGACACAACCAGCCGTGTCTCCCTGATGAGTCCAATCCAGCAGATGAAAGGCCTAGGAGCAGGCAATAGTAATACATCTGCCTTCAGGAGGGATTACAATGGTTCCCTCAGGCAGCTAGGAAAGGGTTTTTCATATTTATAATATATTCCCCACATTTTCTTCATCTTCCTTTTTTTTTCTCTAAAAGTTCAAATCTTTGTCAAGTCATTATATAATGACTGAAGAATTGTTAGCCTGCATTGGTTTTCGCCCACTACTTAATTGTTCAGCATTATATTGTTTGGTCAATCAGTGGGAGATTGCATCTCTTAGGAGATCCAAGTAAAGGTTGTTCTGCACAATTCGTAGCCACTGACAATGCTTGGGTTATTGAACAGCAGAGCTGACCTCTCAGACTGTTCCATATCTTTTGATCTCCCCTGCATCCTTGAATGGATCCTCAAGCATAGGCTCAAAGATTGTCCCCTATATCTTATACTGTTTGCATAATGTTTTTAGTTTTTCAGCAACTTTGTTCCTCTCCACACTTTCGTTTTGTTCCATTTTACTACCCTTTGCTGGCTGCTTTGGGGGTGCTGTTGGATTCTTTTTTGAACCCTTGGTGCTGAGAACACCACAGAATTATAGACTGTGGTGTGTCTCTATTTGACGCCAAGAGCAAAGACACAATCAGCTGTGTCTCCCTGATGAGTCCGATCCAGCGGACGAAAGGCCTAGGAGCAGGCAATACTAATAGATCTGCCTTCAGGAGGGATTACAATGGTTCCCTCAGGCAGCTAGCAAAGGGGTTATCATATTTATAATATATTTCCCCCATTTTCTTCATCTTCCTTTTTTTTTCTTTTTCCAAAAGTTCAAATCTTTGTCAAGTCATTATATAATGACTGAAGAATTGTTAGCCTGCACTTGTTTTCACCCACTACTTAATTGTTCAGCATTATATATATATATTATATATATATATAATGCTGAACAATTAAGTAGTGAGGGAAAACAAGTGCAGGCTAACAATTCTTCAGTTGTTATAGTAATGACTTGGCAAAGATTTGAACTAAAAAACAAAAAATTGAAGATGTAGAAAATGGGGGAATATATTATAAATATGAGAAGCCCTTCACTAGCTGCCTGAGGGAACCATCATAGTCCCTCTCGAAGGCACATTTATTTGTATTGCCTGCTCCTAGGCCTTTCGTCCGCTGGATCGGACTCATCAGGGAGACACGGCTGACTGTGTCTGTGCTCTTGGTGTCAAATAGAGACACACCACAGTCCATAATTCTGTGGTGTTCTCACCACCAAGGGGTTCAAAGAAGAATCCAACAGGACCCTCAAAGCAGCCAGCGAAGGGCAGTAAAATGGAATAAAACAAAAGTGTGGAGAGGAAAAATGTTGCTGAAGAACTAAAAGCATTATTCAAACAGTATAAAATGTAGGGGACAATCTTTGAGCCTATGCTTGAGGATCCATTCAAGGATGCAAGGGAGATCAAAAGATATGGAACAGTCTGAGTGGTCAGCTCTGCTGTTCAATAACCCAAGCATTGTGAGTGGCTAATATAATATATATATATATACTCTGCTGTATTAAAAGCAAGTTAAAATCAAGCTTAAAAAACTTGCTTTTAATACAGCAAATGCCGCTCCCACTCTGGTCGAGCACTCTTTTTAAAATACCGCTGATCCTCAGTACTACCCTCTATATATATATATATATATATATATATATATATATATATATATATCATGAATTGTACGCCTAGGGTTACGATGTACGTTATTCTGCTGAATTGATATTGTTGTATATTGCTGTGTTTTTGTATAATTGTGTCTTGTTGGCTCGGGCAGCATAAAAAAAGAAAATGTTGACTTGTTGCCTGGCTGTCCTTGTTTTGAATGTGTGGGTGTGTGTGAATTAAAAATCGTACTCGCATCTGAATTTCTGTGAGTCAGACAAACAGACACACGCACCAACGCATCCGTAACACTGGCCCTGACGGCATTATCGGTGAATTATTCAAACATTCTGCTAACCAGGTGGTAAACTTCTTTCTGAAATTGTTTGATATATAGTTGATAGTAATATGTTTCTGGATTACTGGACTGAGTCAATTATTTTGCCATTTTATAAAAAGGGCGATGTTAACAATCCCAGCAATTATAGAGGGATTTCCCTCTGTAATATTAGCAGTAAATTGTTTGGAATGATTATTAATCATAGACTGCAGGAAAGGAAAGAAGAAAATAACATTATCAAGCAGGCTTCAAAAAAGGTTATTCGACTATTGATCATACGTTTACTTGCTTGCACTAGTACAGAACCAGTTTTCTTATAACAGAAAATTATACGTAGCTTTCATAAACTTCGAAAAGCTTTTGATTTGATTAATAGAGATCTTCTGTGGCCAGTCTTGCTTAAAAAAGGTATTATAGGTAAACTTTAGAAGTGTATTAGAAGTATATATGATAGAGTAAGAATTAGGGTCCACTGTGGATCGAAGCTTACAGATTATATCAACTGTTCAAAAGAAGTAAAACAGGGCAACGCATGCAGTCCCATGTTGTTTTCTTTATTTATTAACAAGTTAGTTATTGAAGTAATTAATAATGGTGGGCATGGTGCTTCACGTTCGCTTGATGCTTTTGAATTGTTTATCCTTTTGTTGGCTAATGATTTATTTTGATGTCAGAAACTGTTATAGGTTTACAAACACAACGTAATAGTTTACACCGTGCTTCAAGATCTCTGCAGTTGACAGTGAATATGGATAAAAGCAATATTATAGTATTCTGTAAAGGTGGATATCTAAGTGCTCGAGAAAGATGGTTGTATGACGGTAATCTTATGCCAGTTGTCAATGTCTATAGATATTTGGGTATTTTATTCTCAACTCGTTAAGTTTTGTTGGTGCATGCAAAGACCTGTCAAGTAAGGCTAAAAATCTTTCGATCTATATCATGAAAAAGTTACGTGTTCTAAATAATTCATCTTTTACATTATTTATCAAACATTTTGATACCCAGGTTCAGCCAATTGTAAAATGGTTCTGAGTTATGAGGAAGCAGCTACCTTCTGTGAATCGGTCCATGATTTCGCTTTGAAGAAGTTTCTAGGTGTTTATAGACGTACTCTGAATGATCTTATTTATGGCGAAACTGATTGATTTCCTATTTACATTGTCTATGCTGTTAAATGTATTCATTACTGCCTGAAATTACTTTACATGGAAGATACCAGAATACCTCGTAAAGCGTATAATTTGTTGTATGACTTAGGTACTAAAGGTAATAGTAACTGGGTGACAAAAGTGCGACTCTGTCTGTTTGAATATGGATTCGGATTCGTCTGTTGAACCAAGGAGTCGAGAATATAAAAGGCTTTTTACAACTTTTTCGCCAGCGACACGTGGACTGCAGATGACAGAAATGGTCTGACCATATTCATAATAGTGATAGGTTTGATTTTTATAGGAATTTCTCATATACTCATAACTTGAAAACTTACTTGAGAGCATAGATATAGATAGACACTTAAAGCGTGTAACAACAAAATTTAGAATAGCAATATCAAAATTAGCTTGTCATTATCTTAGAACGCATAATATTTGGGATTTGATTTGTCCTTTATGTAGAGATTCACAGTAAACAGAAATACATTTTGTTCTATGCTGTCCAGCTTTCAGAAATATCAGAGAAATGTTAATTAAGCCTAAAATTTTAGACAGCCGACTTTGTTTAAACTAAATTTACTTCTGTCTTCCACTTCTGCTGAAGTTGCTAAACAATTTTCATTGTTTCTATACAAAGCGTTTGAATTGAGAGGAAGTGTTTCTTCTTGAACATGTGACAACGATTTGCTTTTTGTTTTATTACGTATTATAATTGTTTATAATTATTGTGCTGTATATGTTCACATACCCCTTCGTTATGGGCCATGGCCTATTACGAATAAATCCCTTCGTTATTGGCCATGGCCTATTACGAATAAACCCCTTCGTTATGGGCCATGGCCTATTACGAATAAATTGTCTGAATCTGAATGTGAATCTCTCTCTCTCTCTCTCTCTCTCTCTCTCTCTCTCTCTGAACTTTTCCTGTCCAACGAAGGACAAATGCAGGTTGCCAGTCCATCAAAGGGCATTGGCCAACCACCACAAGGTATGGAGTGATCAACATCTAGTGGGTTCAACCCTTCGGCTAATCCAGTCAGCTGGTCGGTGAAGAGTACGTGACCTACTTACCTTTTCCATCCCCCTTTCATCTTCAGTAGAGAACAGAGAAAAGGACTGGAGAACAAGCATCAAGAGCGATGAGGGAGTAGGAAGACACAGCTTTGATGTGTCGTTGTCAGTTAACAATGACCTATAACAGAGGTACATATTTCATCATGATGTAATGTAAGACAGTTCTATGAGGTTGATGATGATACATCCGTTTGTTCGTTTTCCCTTGGAAGAAGTAGTAAGTACAGAACAATATTGATGGTAGCCATCCTGGGAATACTGTTTTGTGCATTTCACGTCTTTCTTTGTGATGGCAGTATCAATATTCACATGTCGTCTTTTTATGTAGTTAATAACACATAACCAAACCTGGTGTTCTGTTTTGTGTACTTATTTGCATATCGGCTTTTATTTCCATCAAAATCAGCATTATGTTCCGTTATTTTGACACAACCTGGTCAAATCAAAAGAAGCTGCCAGTAAATCCAGTGATAGAGTTTGTGCTTGTAAGGCACCCCTCACAGTCATCCACCGTATCTGCTATTATCCCTTTTAATGAATGGATAGGTGAAAAGACATGCCACGCTGTGGTGAACATGACTTGGCAGTGTTAACAAAAGACATGCCACGCAGTGGTGAACATGGGTTGGCAGTGTTAACAAAAGACATGCCACGCTGTGTTGAACATGGTTTGGCACTGTTAACAAAAGACATGCCACGCTGTGGTGAACATGGCTTGGCAGTGTTAACAAAAGACATGCCACGCTGTGGTGAACATGGCTTGGCAGTGTTAACAAAAGACATGTCACGCTGTGGTGAACATGGCTTGGCAGTGTTAACAAAAGACATGTCACGCTGTGGTGAACATGGCTTGGCAGTGTTAACAAAAGACATGCCACGCTGTGTTGAACATGGTTTGGCACTGTTAACAAAAGACATGCCACGCTGTGGTGAACATGACTTGGCAGTGTTAACAAAAGACATGTCATGCTGTGGTGAACATCGGTTGGCAGTGTTAACAAAAGGCATGCCACGCTGTGGTGAACATGGGTTGGCAGTGTTAACAAAAGACATGCCACGCTGTGGTGAACATGGCTTGGCAGTGTTAACAAAAGACATTCCACGCTGTGGTGAACATGGCTTGGCAGTGTTAACAAAAGACATGTCACGCTGTGGTGAACATGGGTTGGCAGTGTTAACAAAAGACATGCCACGCTGTGGTGAACATGGCTTGGCAGTGTTAACAAAAGACATGCTACGCTGTGGTGAACATGGCTTGGCAGTGTTAACAAAAGACATGTTACGCTGTGGTGAACATGGCTTGGCAGTGTTAACAAAAGACATGCCACGCTGTGGTGAACATGGCTTGGCAGTGTTAGCAAAGAGAAATATCATGACCCACTGCCCTGGAATAACACGGATAGAAAATGGCACCACGTTAGAGGTTCTAGTTTTTTTCAATTCAAACCACAAATAACAAACACCAGTAACGAAAGACAAAGTACACAAACATAAAACTCTTTCTATAACTGGTGCCACTTTCTGCCCCTCTTCCCTCATTCCCATAAACAAGATCAACTATTTCCAAATCATCCATTAATGGCCATAAGTAGAAGCCATAACCAAGATCAACTATCTCCAAATCATCCATTGATGGCCATAAGTAGAAGCCATAACCAAGATCAACTATCTCCAAATCACCCATTGATGGCCATAAGTAGAAGCCATAACCAAGATCAACTATTTCCAAATCATCCATTGATGGCCATAAGTAGAAGCCATAACCAAGATCAACTATTTCCAAATCACCCATTGATGGCCATAAGTAGAAGTAATAACCAAGATCAACTATTTCCAAATCATCCATTGATGGCCATAAGTAGAAGCCACAACCAAGATCAACTATTTCCAAATCACCCATTGATGGCCATAAGTAGAAGCCATAACCAAGATCAACTATTTCCAAATCACCCATTGATGGCCATAAGTAGAAGTAATAACCAAGATCAACTATTTCCAAATCATCCATTGATGGTCATAAGTAGAAGCCATAACCAAGATCAACTATTTCCAAATCATCCATTGATGGTCATACGTAGAAGCCATAACCAAGATCAACTATTTCCAAATCATCCATTGATGGCCATAAGTAGAAGCCATAACCAAGATCAACTATTTCCAAATCATCCATTGATGGCCATAAGTAGAAGCAAAAGGAAAGAACTGAGTGAAGGAGGGGAAGGGTGTGAAGTGACAAGGAAGTATATGTGTATGAGGGGGGATAGTGGAGGAGGAAGATAAAAACAGAAAAATCAGAAAAAAAATCAGGTACATGCACGCTCACTCGTGGTGCACGCCCACCCGCATATATGTCAGCGTAAAGATGTGACTGTCGGCCATACGAACCACAAGATCGTAAATCATTTTAAAATGAGATGCAGCGTTTGTAGTGTTTGATTTATGTGTGACAGCTTGAAAAAGAAGATTCCATTCACAGATGTACATTCTTGTGTAATGATTTGTTATCTAGCATGCATCGGTGAGAGAATGTGTTTGTGTGTGTGTGTGTGTGTGTGTGTGTGTGTGTGTGTGTGTGTGTGTGTGTGTGTGTGTGTGTGTGCATGCATGAGTGTGTGTATGTGTGTGCGCGCATACGTAAGTGTGTGTGTGTATGTGTGGTGTGTGTGTGTGTGTGTGTGTGTGTGTGTGTGTGTGCGCGCGCGTGTGTATGTGTGTGTGTGTGTGTGTGTGTGTGTGTGTGTCTGAGAGAGAGAGAGAGAGAGAGAGAGAGAGAGAGAGAGAGAGAGAATACATATTAAATGGGAGCCGGAATAGCTCAGTTGGTAGAGCGCCTGACTCGTAATCTTGGTGATCCTGGGGTTGCGGGTTCGAATCTCCGCCGGGGCGTTTCGGTACAGGGGGATTTTTCCCTCGGAGCTAACATTAGTTCTGACTCCATTTCCCATACAGTCCTTCGAATGAGACTATAAACCGAGGTTCCGTGTGTGAACGCACGTATAATATCTTGCACACACGTAAAATCCCATCACCAACTTTCGGAAGAGTAGGCCAGTTTGGCCGTTGGTATGGATGACACGTTACACACAGCATGCACCCTGCGTAAGAAATGGAAAGAATGGAGGAAGTAAAGAAACTGAGTGAACAATATTGAACGATACTGACTGGATGACACGGGAAACGACTGAATGAAGCGCCAGCTGGCAGCTCTTCAGTCGGCACTACCCAGGTAGGCAGCCCGTTGTGTAAGCGAGTGTTGATTGTAAAGCGCCTAGAGCTTGGTCTCTAGCCGAGAATAGGCGCTATATAAGTATTCATTATTATTATTATTATTAAATGCTGGGCACAACGGCGACGTAAATTCTACACCATATGTCAGTGTTTCCGTCTTGACGCTCGTCCTCTGCCTGTGTATTGTGCTCCACTGACCACTGCGCCTGTCTTCAACATCATCCTTTGATCATTCGTTGCATCCATCTGCAAACTATGTCAAATCCTTCTCAAAGAAGACAGTAAAGTCAACGTCAAACATTTTATCGTGTGGCATGTGTATGTTTAAACGATATATGAGAATGTGTGTACTGCGCTTTTAATAAAATTGTTCCTACACTTTTCTCCTCTTTTTAGGGTGTAAACAGCAGAGAACTTAAAGACGAATAACCAAAGTAAATACACACACACACACACACACACACACACACACACACACACACACACACACCTATATATATATATATATATATATATATATATAATGTATATATATATATATAAGAGAATGGTACTGAGGATCAGCGCAATCTTAAAAACAGTGCTCAACCACAGTGGGAGCGACATTTGTTATATTAAAAGCAAGTTAAAATCAAGCTTCTAAAAACATCTACAAATTTGTTTCACGCTGTGCGGTCGTCAGGATGTGATGAGCTTGTGTTGCCAGTGCCACGTATATATATAGCTAGCTGGTTTGCTGTTGTTTTTTTCCCGTGCTACATGTGTTTCTCAGGTGTTGGTTTTTTTCGCTGATAGGAACTTCCATCTGTGTCTGCAATTGTTAACCATTTCTGTTCTAACATTTAGAGTTGCCAACTGTGGTTTACATAGTATAATGTATTTCTCTGTTAGGCATAGATTGCATTTTTTTGAAATGTTGTTGTATGATGCTGCTCTTTTTAAAATTTTCCAAGATATGTTGTAGTCTATGTTTTTTTCTTTAAGTTTCCAAATGTATTTACTCAATTCTGTTTGGTTTTTGTATCTTTCTTTGTTGAATGATTGTTTATGGTTTGCATATCTAGTTTTGAATTGGTTTTCCGTGATACCTACATATGTTTCTTTTGCGTTCTCTGATGTTACAGTGGCTTGGTACACAATGTTGTTATAAAGGCATTTGTTGCTTAGGGGGCACTGTTCTTTTTTGGTACAGTTACAAGATTTCCTTTCGTTACCCTCCTTTTTTTCTGTGCTGCTTTTCATTTTGTTTGCTGAATCGATGGCATTTTTAAGGTTCGGCATACATGAATATGATAATTTGATGTTGTTTTTGTTGAATATCTTAAATAATTTATGGTCTTTTGGGAAAGATGATTTCAAGATTTTAAAGAATTCTTTCCCTACATTTGTTTTAACTCTTGCATCATATGGGGGATTGTACCATATGATATTCCTTTTCCTGTTCTTTCTGCATCTTTTTGTATCATTGTCTGGATCGTATCTTAGTTTGTAATTGTAGCCACTTGTATGTAACGCCTCTTGGTATTCAGCTGTAGCGTTGTTGAATACTGTTTCGTTACATGACAAATTGGATAGTCTTTTATTTATGCTTTTGGGTATTGTTTTCAGTATGGAGGGTGGGTGATTGCTTTTGATGTTTACATAAACAGGCGTGTCATTTGGTTTCTTGTATGGTTTATATGTGTGTTGGTTGAGGTCTAACGTTATGTCTAAATAGTTCACTATCTTTTTGTTTGCTTCTATTGTGATTTTTAAGTTTTGGTTGTGGAAAATTTTACACAATTCTTTTTTCTTATTTTCAATATTTCTAGGGTTGTCATTCAGAGCGGCAAGGCCGTCATCCCTGTACAGTCCAGTTTGTTTTCCAAGTTTTTTTTGAATATTGGATAACATGAATAGTCCGACAAGCTCGCAAGTCTCGGCACCATCGTATGATCCCATTGTGACATCGAAAGTTGAATTCCTGCTTGTGTTCTTAATCCAGGTTTCATTTTTATTGTGCAGTAAAGTTTTCTTTGTGTGGAAAATGATTTCCATTTCTGACCCTGATATTTCTGTGTACTTGTTGGCAAATTTTATAGCTTTAGTTAGTAGCTTTTCATCTATAGATGGGTAGAAATCTACTATGTCAAATGTTATAAAAACTGTATTTTCTTGTTTATTGAGGTTTTTGAACCATTGTATTACTTCATATGTGTTTTTCCAGAGATTGAGTTCAGTGTTCTCTTTTATGTTTTTTATGGTTTTCTCTAAGATTTTTTTACTAATTTTCCCTAGTTCAGATTTGGAAGGGTTTATCAGTCTACATGTTGGGTTGTTCAAGAAATTGGGTTTGTGGTCTTTAAGTGTAATAAAGGCTTCTCTAGCTGCTGTGGTCTCTACCCATCTATAGATGAAAAGCTACTAACTAAAGCTATAAAATTTGCCAACAAGTACACAGAAATATCAGGGTCAGAAATGGAAATCATTTTCCACACAAAGAAAACTTTACTGCACAATAAAAATGAAACCTGGATTAAGAACACAAGCAGGAATTCAACTTTCGATGTCACAATGGGATCATACGATGGTGCCGAGACTTGCGAGCTTGTCGGACTATTCATGTTATCCAATATTCAAAAAAAACTTGGAAAACAAACTGGACTGTACAGGGATGACGGCCTTGCCGCTCTGAATGACAACCCTAGAAATATTGAAAATAAGAAAAAAGAATTGTGTAAAATTTTCCACAACCAAAACTTAAAAATCACAATAGAAGCAAACAAAAAGATAGTGAACTATTTAGACATAACGTTAGACCTCAACCAACACACATATAAACCATACAAGAAACCAAATGACACGCCTGTTTATGTAAACATCAAAAGCAATCACCCACCCTCCATACTGAAAACAATACCCAAAAGCATAAATAAAAGACTATCCAATTTGTCATGTAACGAAACAGTATTCAACAACGCTACAGCTGAATACCAAGAGGCGTTACATACAAGTGGCTACAATTACAAACTAAGATACGATCCAGACAATGATACAAAAAGATGCAGAAAGAACAGGAAAAGGAATATCATATGGTACAATCCCCCATATGATGCAAGAGTTAAAACAAATGTAGGGAAAGAATTCTTTAAAATCTTGAAATCATCTTTCCCAAAAGACCATAAATTATTTAAGATATTCAACAAAAACAACATCAAATTATCATATTCATGTATGCCGAACCTTAAAAATGCCATCGATTCAGCAAACAAAATGAAAAGCAGCACAGAAAAAAAGGAGGGTAACGAAAGGAAATCTTGTAACTGTACCAAAAAAGAACAGTGCCCCCTAAGCAACAAATGCCTTTATAACAACATTGTGTACCAAGCCACTGTAACATCAGAGAACGCAAAAGAAACATATGTAGGTATCACGGAAAACCAATTCAAAACTAGATATGCAAACCATAAACAATCATTCAACAAAGAAAGATACAAAAACCAAACAGAATTGAGTAAATACATTTGGAAACTTAAAGAAAAAAACATAGACTACAACATATCTTGGAAAATTTTAAAAAGAGCAGCATCATACAACAACATTTCAAAAAAATGCAATCTATGCCTAACAGAGAAATACATTATACTATGTAAACCACAGTTGGCAACTCTAAATGTTAGAACAGAAATGGTTAACAATTGCAGACACAGATGGAAGTTCCTATCAGCGAAAAAAACCAACACCTGAGAAACACATGTAGCACGGGAAAAAAACAACAGCAAACCAGCTAGCTATATATATACGTGGCACTGGCAACACAAGCTCATCACATCCTGACGACCGCACAGCGTGAAACAAATTTGTAGATGTTTTTAGAAGCTTGATTTTAACTTGCTTTTAATATAAAAATATATATATATATATATATATATATATATATAAAAGGAGAGAGAGAGAGAGAGAGAGAGAGAGAGACAGAGACAGACAGATATATATTGACCTAGCTAACCAGCTAGACAGATAGATACACAGAGATAAGTCGTTGAAGACGTTAACTGTGGTGGGCATGTTTTCTTCAATCTGTTTAGAGAGAGAGAGAGAGAGAGAGAGAGAGAGAGAGAGAGAGAGAGAGAGAGAGAGAGAGAGAGAGAGAGTGAGAGAGAGAGCGTGTTCGTGCGTGCGTGCTTGTGTGTGTGTGTGTGTGTGTGTGTGTGTGTGTGTGTGTGTGTGTGTGTGTGGCATTTTACGAAAGAAAAGTTATGTTTTTATTCCTCCTCTTCCCCGTTTGCTATGAATTTTCGAACTGACATTCCACACAGATATAGCCTTGTGTATACTTCCTTTACACATAAATGTACAGTTGTTTCAAAACATGCCTATGTGCTCGTACACACACACACACACACACACACACACACACACACACACACACACACACACACACAAACACACTTCTGATGTTGCACAAGAAAAACAATCTGCACACATACATGAACAAACATGTGCATACGCACACATACATTGGCACTACACCCCTTCTCCTCGCACACACAAGCACACAAACGCACAGTCAGGGACGCACGCACACGCACACGCACACACACACACACACACACACACACACACACACACGCACGCACGCATGTGTCGCAGTCTTGGAAAGGTGGTCGCAGTCTCATGTTTTCCTGAAAAAGTACGCTAGTGTGCAGTCTATGGATGGTGTTTGAATGTTATTTTTTGCAAGGTGGTGTATGAAGGTACAGTGCTTCGACTGATGATATTAATTATCGCCGATTGTTTATTGTTTTGATATTATTTCCATGTTTATTTTCAACATATAGAAAGAGTGATCGATTCGCATATTTTCAATCCCGAGATCCGATTAGTGAAGCACGTGCTAAAAGAAGAACGTTGTTGCCGTGAGCTGACCGTGGTGATGTTTGTCAACTGTAGTTCCTGAACAAATGGCCCGTGCTTAACGTGCGAGATGATGGCCCTGCCCACACAGGTGTGCTTGTTGTGTGTTGTGGTGAAAGTCTTTTAACATGCGTGATGTCGGATCTTGTGTCCTTGAACGTAGCCGAGGAAGCACAGGCGCTTGCTGTTGATGATTTATCAAGCAGTAACAAACTACACCACACAGCTGATACAATACAGAAACGTTTTTGGTGTGGCGAAAAGGAATTATGTGTGTGGCGGAATGCACTTCTGCTTCGATATACTGCTATCCTCGACAATTCCATCCACTCCAGGTGACAGACTTTGATCAAGATGACCGGCCACTATCATCTCCCTCTACACAATGGATCACTACCCTTCCAACTGAACTGGCCAAAACCACTATCCGTCTTTTTTTTTTAAACTTCTAAAAGAATTACTATTACCCTATATTTTAAGTCTGCACAGAATTCAGGAACTCTTCTATGCCAAGGAAAAGATTGCACTCTGTGGGACTCGGAAGAATGTGAAAAATTAAAAATTCTCGTTTCGACATTCCTCAGTGACAATGACACCATTACCTTCACGTCCTCTCTTCTCCGTGTACCTCTTACTTTCATCCACCCCCTTGGCCCCATTCCCCTGACCAGCCCCACAATGGACCCTCCCATTGACCCTACAGCAGTGGCAGAGTCTCCAGTCCTCACAGAGAAAGGGTCGTCATCACCTACATTGAGCACATCCCCACCCCCACCCTGTTCCCTCAGTGAGGATCCCCAGACACAGCTCAGTCAGTACACCCCATTTCAGGTTGTCCTGCACCCACCCGCCCCCTACCCAGCGGCAGCACTACTGTCGTCCACGAAGACCAAGGTGCCAACGATGAGTACCACTCCCCTGGGTCCTAGGAAGAAGACTCTTCGCCGGCGAACTCTCTGTCCTCGACAAACCCACCACAAACCTTCTCCTTCTCCTCTTCATTGGTACAAACAGCGCTTTTTTCAGCTACAAGATGAAGTGAGAGATCTGAATGCCTCCTTGCAAGACATGAGAGAATCGATGTTGTCATTAATTGAAGACTCTAAAACAGCTACTAAGAATGAACTGAAACACAATACTAACTCCACCAAAGATTTCTTCCAGATAAGAATTGATGAACTGACAACCACAATATCTCTGCTCAGAGACACGGTTGAAAATTTAACAAAAGAAAATCATTCACTGAAAACACAACTTGGCAACATCCGTTCGGATATTAAAAGTCTTAAATCTAAAAAAACAACATTTGAAGTCAGCACACAAGTCAGCAGTGACCGGCCTGTCCCAGTGATCGGAGATGGTACATCACAGCATGTGGAGCTCTCCTTCCCTCAGCCACAGTCCATGTACAACGGCCCTGGAAATCCGCATCTCCCTCTGGTCAGAGCTGACAGGTCTGTTTCAGATTCAGCCCTCAATTCAAAGATGCAATACTACCAGCTGTGTGGACAGCTACCCACCACCCCCTCCCCCATCATCACCCCCTCCACCACCATCACCACCTCCACTGTCTCTACCCCCTCTTGCCATGAGAGAGAGGTCATCGACATCGAGGGTTCTTCGCAGGAGTACCACCAGTTGTGTGGATAGCCACCTGCCACTCCCTCCACCCCCTCCACCCCCGCCTGCCATGAGGTCTCTGACATCTGATTCTCGCCTTGCTGACCCAGGCAGCACGCACAGCGAGTCCTTCGCCCCCAGCAGCCTGCCCTCAGGTCCAGCAGACGTTCCTGGTGACACTGAGGATGGTGAGGAGAGACTCCTGTCCACTCACCTCTCTTCAGTCTATGCCATCTCTGTCAGTAACGTGTTTGCCCCTTTATCGGACATGGTAAACAATGACAGTGATGGTCAACTTCGTCATCGTAATGACCCTTACAAGAAATCTTCCTCACCTCCCGAGAAACGGATTCCAAAACGCCTCCCATGTGAGATTTTGAAATTAATCACAGTCAGTGACCGGGCATCTGCTCTGTTCATTGGCGACTCTGTATTTAGAAATCTGAACCCCAAGAGACTGGCGCTCCGTTCATATAATTTGTTTAAAATCTGTGTTTCTGGTATGACTACTCAAGATTTAATACAATGGCTATCCCATCAACCATGCAATGACCAAATCAAGGCTCTTATAATTCACATTGGAATCAGTGACTGCCCTTCAGGCCCTGTGTCCATCCAGCAGTGGAACCATTTAATCAGGCTATGTCGTCAGGTTTTCCCATCGACTAGAATAGCATTTAGTGCACTAATTCCAGCAAAGGGCAGGCACAGTTTTAACAATTCTATCAACCCTACAAACCGTAACCTCCGACAAGCATGTTTTGATTCCAAAATCAGTTTTATTGACAATACGGATGCTTTTGTTACGAGTTCCGGTGCTCCCAAACTCATCATGTACCATGATCTAATTCATCCCAGTTATAAAGGTACAGCCCATTTAGCATCCACGTTCAAAACCACTATCCTAAACTGCTTGGAGGATACAACTCCACGGCGTAGAAACTCCCAGTCAGGACAAGCTCAGCTCAGTGACAGGCAGAGCTTGAACTACATCCCTCAGGGTGTTCAGCCCCCTATCATGTCAAATGATCTCACCCGTCATAGCCGTCAATCTCGTGCAGCCTATGCACAGAATCCTTTCACCCAGCCATCTCACAGCCACAATCATAACACTGTCATTCAGCCTGAGAACCTGCAGCAGGCTTACAGCGCTGGTCCTCAGTTTGACCCCTACCCCCATCACCATCAGGACTTTGGCCGCTATAACGGTCATGGTAGGCCCAGCAGTCAGGCCCTGCCCACTCTCCAGTCCATGCACCACTTCCCTCCTTTACGGCCGCCAGCAGGCAGTGAGTACCGCCCCTCTCAGCCAAGCTCTCTAGTGCAGCCTCAGCCACCCCAACACAGCAGACTGGAGGACTCCAGTGCTGACTGTGGCTCAGGGTTAAGGTCCCAGAACTTGGGTCAGAACCCGGACCTCATCCTGTCAGACCGTGACATGAACCCACCGTGTAGCGCTCTGTCGATTACACAGTCAAATGACATGATCAGTTATTTACAAATGCTTAACAGATTAACTTCACTCATGTTAAATATTCAACACAATCGAAGCGAGTAATATATACCAAGTATATAGTATTGGGCGCCTGTTATTCCAAAATCGGTTTGTTTTGAATAATATGCTATATACAATCAACTACCTGACATGCTTTTGTGTGTGATTCAATAGTCTTGCAAATGTGTGTGAGTGTGTGTGTGTGTGTGTGTGTGTGAGAGAGAGAGAGAGAGAGAGAGAGAGAGAGAGAGAGAGAGAGAGAGAGAGAAGAGGAAGTGTTTCTGTGCTGCGGTGGCCTGATTCGTGCAAAATAAACCATTGCAGATCGACTGTATCAGGCTGCACGAAATAATCCTGCGGTTGCCCCTCCATAGGTGTGAACTTGTTTATAGTCATTTTCTGTATTATTAAGTGATTGTTGCTGTTCTTTTCTGTATTATTAAGTGATTGTTGCTGTTCTTTTCTGTATTATTAAGTGATTGTTGTTGTTCTTTTCTGTATTATTAAGTGATTGTTGTTGTTCTTTTCTGTATTATTAAGTGATTGTTGCTGTTCTTTTCTGTATTATTAAGTGACTGTTGTTGTTCTTTTCTGTATTATTAAGTGATTGTTGCTGTTCTTTTCTGTATTATTAAGTGATTGTATTGTTCTTGTTATTACTTGCACTTTTGATTGGCTGTTCTTTTCTGTATTATTAAGTGATTGTTGCTGTTCTTTTCTGTATTATTAAGTGATTGGTGCTGTTCTTTTCTGTATTATTAAGTGATTGTTGCTGTTCTTTTCTGTATTATTAAGTGATTGTTGTTGTTCTTTTCTGTATTATTAAGTGATTGTTGTTGTTCTTTTCTGTATTATTAAGTGATTGTTGTTGTTCTTTTCTGTATTATTAAGTGATTGTATTGTTCTTGTTATTACTTGCACTTTTGATTGGCTGTTCTTTTCTGTATTATTAAGTGATTGCTGTTCTTTTCTGTATTATTAAGTGATTGCTGTTCTTTTCTGTATTATTAAGTGATTGTTGTTGTTCTTTTCTGTATTATTAAGTGATTGTTGTTGTTCTTTTCTGTATTATTAAGTGATTGTTGTTGTTCTTTTCTGTATTATTAAGTGATTGTTGCTGTTCTTTTCTGTATTATTAAGTGATTGTTGCTGTTCTTTTCTGTATTATTAAGTGATTGTTGTTGTTCTTTTCTGTATTATTAAGTGATTGTTGTTGTTCTTTTCTGTATTATTAAGTGATTGAATTGTTCTTGTTATTACTTGCACTTTTGATAGGCTGTTCTTTTCTGTATTATTAAGTGATTGTTGTTGTTCTTTTCTGTATTATTAAGTGATTGTTGTTGTTCGTTTCTGTATTATTAAGTGATTGTTGTTGTTCTTTTCTGTATTATTAAGTGATTGTTGCTGTTCTTTTCTGTATTATTAAGTGATTGTTGTTGTTCTTTTCTGTATTATTAAGTGATTGTTGTTGTTCTTTTCTGTATTATTAAGTGATTGTTGTTGTTCTTTTCTGTATTATTAAGTGATTGTTGCTGTTCTTTTCTGTATTATTAAGTGATTGTTGCTGTTCTTTTCTGTATTATTAAGTGAATGTTGTTGTTCTTTTCTGTATTATTAAGTGATTGTTGTTGTTCTTTTCTGTATTATTAAGTGATTGTATTGTTCTTGTTATTACTTGCACTTTTGATTGGCTGTTCTTTTCTGTATTATTAAGTGATTGTTGTTGTTCTTTTCTGTATTATTAAGTGATTGTTGTTCTTTTTGTATTATTAAGTGATTGTTGTTGTTCTTTTCTGTATTATTAAGTGATTGTTGTTGTTCTTTTCTGTATTATTAAGTGATTGTTGTTGTTCTTTTCTGTATTATTAAGTGATTGTTGTTGTTCTTTGATCCATTGCCTTGATTCGTTTTTAGAGCTTCTTGCTGTTGTACTTCTATACTCTTTGGTTCATTTGACATCGCTTTTGCCCAGGTGCCTTCTATACTCTTTGGTTCATTTGACATCGCTTTTGCCCAGGTGCCTTCTATACTCTTTGGTTCATTTGACATCGATTTTGCCTAGGTGCCTTCTATACTCTTTGGTTCATTTGACATCGCTTTTGCCCAGGTGCCGTCTGAGCCTGCCACAGTTTAAGCAGTGATTTATCTAGTGTTCCCTCTCACCATTTTATTTAAGCCATACCTAGTGCTATACACTGCAACATGCCTATGACTTTAGACACATGGCCATCCAAACATGGACTTCGTGTAGGGTACCTTAACATCAATAACGCAACAAACAAAAAAGATGACATTGCAACTATACTTCGCAGTGATGGAAACAGTTTTCATGTATTTTGTTTTTCTGAATCCCGGTTATCTTCTCATATATCAGATGCAGAAATGGACATGCCAGGATACCAAATAATGCGACTCGACCCCTATAAACCAAAATCCACTGGCTTACTTATATATTATGCTTCCTCATTAAAATGTAAAAGGCTAGTTAATTTTGAAAATTATGGTGTTGAATCTGTTTGGATTGAAATAAGTATGAAAAATAGTCAACCACTTGCAATAGGCTTTGTCTATAGAAACCCATCAGAAACCACTGATTGGCAGGACAGATTT
>CM065723.1:82583037-82613037 GCA_033310375.1 Conus canariensis
TGAGTCAGTGTGGACATTTGATAGTCTCAAAATTTCCTGGGTCTGATTACAAATCCAACTTGGGAGAGGCAAAATCAAAGTTAATCATACAAACGTATTACAGAAGTACCACAGAAGTAACGCTGGCATTGTAGCAGCATTCTGCTCACCTTCAACAGATAATCTGCCACAGATTACCGGTGAACAAGATTCTAAATTGGATCTTTATCATGGCGTTTCATTTGTAGAGGATGAAACTGTTGATTTTGACCATACTCTCGCATCTAGTGGTATGCAAACTCTCATGTTAAGTTCAGACAGACATATGAGAGGTGCCCAGTCTTCTAGCTTTGAAAACATATGTCATTGTTACCCTTGATTGTACATAATTCGTGTTTCTGATGAAATACACGTTACGTTGTGGTAAAATCTTATTCTCTTCATTTTGCGTCCCTTGAAACTCAATAAAGAGGTGATTTGATTGCACATAATTCGTGTTCCTCATGAAATACACGTTACATTCCATCACTCAGTCGTAGTCAAATCGTATTCTCTTCATTTTGTGTCCCATGAAACTCAATAAAGACGTAAAAATCATGTTAACTCCAATGTTAATGAGCCTTTGATATCACCTTAATCGTCTAAAAAGAATTGCACTGTGTCAGGCATTTGAATGTTGTGTACGATTTCTTACCAGTCCTTCCTACTTTCTTAGTCTAGCCCCCTTACAGTTCTTTGTCGGCAGTTTGTTTTCAACAATAAACTGATCGCGCAATGAGCACATGTGACTTTGTGAAAAGTGTTCAGACACGTGCATCCTGACGGTGCTTTAGCCAGCTTACGCACAGGTGTGCGCTAGTCTCTCTGGGTGGCAGGTCGTACCACCGCTGTCAGTCATTGTCCATCTGATCCTTGGCTACAGATGAGAATGTTATTGATCCTTTGGTACAGGTTAGAACATTAGGAGAGAAATAGTCCGAACTTGCAATCGTTTAAAACTGTTCTACGGTTTTCGACTTTTTTAAAATTTTATTCATCAAAAATTGAGGAACAAGCATAAGTACTTAATTCTGTACCAGCAATGCCCAGAAATACATGTTGAAGGAAAGCTTGTCTGTCTTTGAGGAAGGTTTTTGTTCAGTGTTTGCCGTCTTCTCTTTGAAAAGGGAGTACCATCTGTAATCATTGTCCACGAAGCCTGGTAAATTTGTTTTCATCTGTGGAAGGGAAGAATTCCCCTCAGAGCGTGTTGATGCTTTGGTGAGACGTGTTTATTTCCTTGGGAGTGGACAAACGGATATCGTGGATTTTTAGTACCTGTTTACTGAAATGGGTAGCAGTGCCTGCAAAAAGATGCCCTGCATGCCTGAGTGTGGAATTTAAACATTTGTTGATTTTTGTATCTTGGCTGGGAAAAACTCCTACTTGTGGACGCTTATTTGAACTAGAGGTCTTTATTGTAAAAAATGTTAGATATATTTCTTCAAAAACTCTTTTAGACACTTGTCGTTTGAAGTCTCAGAGACAGGTCGTCTGTTCCCAGTCATTGGGGCACCACACTGTAGAAACGTTCACCAGGCTGTCCATTTCTGTGGGTTGTGTGCCACTGTCTGGGCCTCTGCAAATGTCTTCACTGTCCACTCTGCAATGTTGTCAGTTTTCACTGTCCACTCTGCGATGTTGTCAGTTTTCACTGTCCACTCTGCAATATTGTCAGTTTTCACTGTCCACTCTGCGATGATGTCAGTTTTCACTGTCCACTCTGCAATATTGTCAGTTTTCACTGTCCACTCTGCAATGTTGTCAGTTTTCACTGTCTTCTCTGCAATGTTGTCAGTTTTCACTGTCCACTCTGCAATGTTGTCAGTTTTCACTGTCCACTCAGCAATGTTGTCAGTTTTCACTGTCCACTCAGCAATGTTGTCAGTTTCCACTGTTCACTCTGCAATACTGTCAATTTCCACTGTTCACTCTGCAATATTGTCAGTTTTCACTGTCCACTCTGCAATGTTGTCAGTTTTCACTGTCCACTCTGCAATGTTGTCAGTTTTCACTGTCCACTCAGCAATGTTGTCAGTTTTCACTGTCCACTCTGCAATGTTGTCAGTTTTCACTGTCCATCTGCAATGTTGTCAGTTTTCACTGTCCACTCAGCAATGTTGTCAGTTTTCACTGTCCACTCAGCAATGTTGTCAGTTTCCACTGTTCACTCTGCAATACTGTCAGTTTCCACTGTTCACTCTGCAATATTGTCAGTTTTCACTGTCCACTCTGCAATGTTGTCAGTTTTCACTGTCCACTCTGCAATGTTGTCAGTTTTCACTGTCCACTCTGCAATGTTGTCAGTTTTCACTGTCCACTCTGCAATGTTGTCAGTTTTCACTGTCCACTCTGCAATGTTGTCAGTTTTCACTGTCCACTCAGCAATGTTGTCAGTTTTCACTGTCCACTCTGCAGTGTTGTCAGTTTCCACTGTTCACTCTGCAATATTGTCAATTTCCACTGTTCACTCTGCAATATTGTCAGTTTTCACTGTCCACTCTGCAATGTTGTCAGTTTTCACTGTCCACTCTGCAATGTTGTCAGTTTTCACTGTCCAGTCTGCAGTGTTGTCAGTTTTCACTGTCCAGTCTGCAGTGTTGTCAGTTTTCACTGTCCACTCAGCAATGTTGTCAGTTTTCACTGTCCACTCTGCAATGTTGTCAGTTTTCACTGTCCACTCAGCAATGTTGTCAGTTTTCACTGTCCACTCTGCAGTATTGTCAGTTTTCACTGTCCACTCAGCAATATTGTCAGTTTTCACTGTCCACTCTGCAATATTGTCAGTTTTCACTGTCCACTCTGCAATGTTGTCAGTTTTCACTGTCCACTCTGCAGTGTTGTTAGTTTTCACTGTCCACTCTGCAATAGTGTCAGTCCATTGGTTTGTGCTTCCTCCCCTTCGTCTCCATCCTTCAACAGTTCCTTGGATTGTTTTGGCAAGGGCACTGGCTCTGCAGTGTCAGTCTATCTTTTTCCCCTCTGCCCTCCGTTCCTTGGAGTAGTGTTTTACCAAGGCCATTTCAACTTGTTGCATGCATGACCACACCAACGTATTTTCTTTTCTTCACATTGACGGTACATCTACATATGGCCCTAGGTACTGCCTGATGGTTTGACACACTTGCTGATGGGTGATACGAACAGTATATCTGTTATTTAGCATCTTGTTGTAACATCTCCTTTCTTTAATTCTTACACATTGTAGATGAAAACAGTAGGGAACTGTTCTACATTTCGCTTCTTTGACAGTAAGAAGAAACTCAAGAGAGAGCTTGACAGCAGGTCCTCAGAGAAGAAGTCCCAACTCAGAAAAGTGTTTTGGCCCTGAACTCCTCATTTGCCAAGGGAACCAGGCCACTTCCAGGTCATGACTTCCAAATGCCTTTCTACTGCCAAGATTTTTTCTTGACGCTACCGGGATTCGAACTCCCACTTTTCGAATGGGTGGGCGTCTCAAGGCGTGCCTTTTTAGACGGATATCTTACCTCACTGCTAACGGGACATCTGTTCTGAGTTGGGAAATTAAGCTTTATGATGTTTACTCTTGTTTCTCCTCGACTAGATCCAGCTGGAACCCTCTGGGGTTGCAACCTTGCTGTAGTTGGAGGGCTTGCGCGGTCCTGTGATCCCTTAGGCTCTGCTGGCGGGGGCGTCAATACTTGGGTGTCAGGAAGAGCGCTCTGGAGATATTAAAAGAAATTATCCGGGCACATTTAGTCCACGGGATCGAAAATTCACCCTTACACCTGTGGTGTGGTCAGAGGCAATCGTTTTGGAAGTGAGTGCTGTTCAGAGCACGCAATTGTGTGACTGTCTCTTTTCTTGTGAGACTGCAAGAAGACAGCCTGAAGAGCAGATGGGCTCTCTGTTAGTTAGCCTGGCTTCGTAGCGGGCTAGTAGGGGATTTCAGGTCAGGGAAAGTCTTATTCCCCTGAGTTTAATTTGTAAATATAGCACCAAATGCTAGTGTAGACTAGGTGTCTACGGGTCCGAAAAGTAAGTTTTAAATTCGCTTGTAATTTCACCAGGCAGTGGAGACTGGAAGATTTAAGAATATATTTTCATTCTTTAAATTAGCCCTAAAGTTTTGCTTTGATGTTCATTGTATTAAGTCTACTTATTGTGTTCTTTCCTAAAATGTATACAAACGTTGATAACGTTCATAAACCTGTTTAGGTTTATAAAGTTAATTGTCTTTGTAAAATGTTAACTGCATTTGAACAGAGATGACTTTCATCTCGCTTTTCTAAAGATCTTTCAGCAAACTATTTTAAAATCATAAACTCGGAGTTTAATTGTTAAATTGTTGGAGAGAGTCTTTATGGAACTTTGTATCTTACATTAGGATTCTAGTTCCAGAGCGCTCGTTCCTGGGAAATGCCTGGCTTTTGTGAGCAAGACTGGGGAAGGATTTCCGAATGTATCCCCCTGTCACTGCAGGATGGGGTGTGTTGTGAACTGTTGAGATGGGAGTGAAGTGCTGCAATGTGCCAGTCGAGTGCGACACGTCGCTGCAAAACAAGTACAGTGTATAGGGTGAAAGGGTTTGGAGTAAATGTGGAAGTGGTGTGTGGTTTTGTTTAGTTGATTTTGGTTATTGCCTATGTCTTTGAGTTTTTGTAAATAGTAAAGGAGGGATTGCTCAATTCATGTGTATGTATCTGTTGAGCACCTTGTGAGAAGTGTGAGTAGATTGCGTGAACTTGACATTGGGTGATAGGCTAGTTTTTTTTTTAAATGCTTCTAGGCCTGGAAAGTCAAGTTGCTGTCTGGCCTAAGCACAACGTGGAAGGAGTTGATGCCCCTGGTAGGGTCTCCCATGCCAGACAGGTTAAGGGTGAGGGCTCTGACAAATAATAACCCACCTTTTTTCGTATTCTATCTTCTGCCTTCCTTAATGGTATGGTGAGTAGGTAAGAAAGAGATAAAAAAAAAAGCTTCTTAATCAAAACCTCCCCCTCCCCACAAAAAAGTACAATCGTATGGTAGTAGAATAACACAGGAGTCTCAGGTGGACTCTGATTCTGAGGCTGAAACAAAGAGAATCACTGATTTTGGTCTGCATGATTAATTGTTGAGGGTATGGAACATGACAAACCTACCTCTACATTAAGCCCATTTGTGATTCGATAGGGCTTTCAGGGAATTGCAGAAGACCTGCAGTCAGTAAAGAGACTTAGAAATGGTAGCTTATCCGTTCAGTGTGAATCCAAGATACAGTTGGAGTAGCTGCTGAGAGCCACAAAACTGGTAGACAGAGAGATCCAGGTGACGGCCCATAAGCAGCTGAATTCGTCTAAGGGAGTCATTCGATGCCCGGATCTGAGAGGCTTTCAGAGACTGAAATAAAAATGGAACTTGCGTCCCAAGGTGTGATAGACGTGAATAGGCTGACAGTTTGTAAGGGAACAGAAAGAGTGCCCAGCAACACACTCTTTCTGACATTTTGCACCCCATCATTGCCACAAGTAATTGAAGTAGGCTATTTGAATGTCCGTATCCAGTTGTACATTCCGTCTCCGATGCGGTGCTTGAAGTGCCAGAAGTTTGGGCACGTCAAAGATCGCTGTTCGGGGGAGGAGGTGTGTGGTGTTTGCTACAAAGCAACCCATGATGGTCCATGTAAAGTTCTGGCCCATTGTGCAAACTGCACTGGTGACCACCCACCTCTTCACACAACTGCCCAATTTGGATTCAGGAAGCACACATCCAAAAAGTAAAACCGGAAAATAAAATTTGATTTTTAGAGGCATGTAAGTAGGTCCTTGTTGATTTTTAGAGGCATGCAAGTAGGTCCTTGGCAGTCAGTCTACTTCAGTTTCTTCGTACGCTTCGGCTGTAAAGAATGTTTTTTATGCGTTCCGTTTGCTGTCAAACCGATGTATTCCTTTACTGAAAAATTTTGCAAGGAAAAATGTATTGCCTTGTATATGTCCCTGGCGGGGGTAATAAGTCCGCCACATCTCATAATGCCCAGCAGACTAATCCATCTGCTGCTGGGCAGACATAAAACCCCCCCAGCTATCTCACCTCGAACTTTCGAGAGCAGTGCCCGTGCGAGCAAGGGATTTCAACCAAGTGTGGAGATAGCGTAAATTTAAAGGCGACCTCCACCGTCTCCTAAACTAAGCCGTCTCCACCTGCAGGCCTGTCTGCCAATGGTCTGGAGAATGAAACAAACCTGTCCGCCTTCAAAACAAATATGCTCCACCAGACGCAGACGACGACTTGAAGACGAACTGATTTCTCTCCTGTTTGTCCTCTGCACATGGATAGTAGATTCATCCATTGGATGTGGTTTAAACTCGAACTTTGAACAGCTGCAACTTTTGTGTCGCACACTTAAACCTCAGGTAGCTCTTCAGGAAACAAAAATTCAAAGCCAGAAGACCTTCACGTTTTCTGGCTTCAATGTTCTTTCAAAACCTGCACAATTTTCCACGTTGGGATTAACACGCGGCGTTGCCCTTCTTATCCACAAAGCTTTGCTGTTTAGACCTGTTGCTCTTACTGCCCCTCTTCAAATACTAGCAGCGAGAGTCACTCTCCATAAAACCGTTACAATTTGCTCTTTAAATCTACCACCTTCTGTCTCGGTTTGTCGTCGGGACCTTGTCAGATTGACTGAAGACCTCCCTCTCCCTTGTTTGATGTTAGGTGACTTAATTGCCATCATCCCCTTTGGGGTAGTGTGAATTCTTCATCTTGAGGTCAGCTTATTGAAGATGTCTTTTCAGAGTTGGAGTTGTGGTGTCTGAATAATGGGTCTCCAACTTACCTCCACTCTTCCACAGGTACACTTTCATGTTTAGATTTGTCGATATGTGACCCCTCACTGGTCCTGGACTATGAGTGGTGTGCCCATGACGATTTGCATGGAAGTGGCCGTTTTCCCGTTCTGCTAAAATTCATAACAATTGAAAACGCCACTGTCGCACAAAACCTTAATATAAGAAGGCTAATTGGAATCTTTTTGCTGGATATTTCGAAGGAGCTCCAGGAAATTGACATTCTTCAAAGTCAAGACCCAGTAGAATATCTAGGTAATACTTTAAGTATGGAAAAACCTGCATTCCGATGTTTTGCGATAAACTCCAACTGCCCAAAACACCTTGGTTCAACTCTGATGGCTAACAAATCTAAAGAGAATACAAATGGGCTCAGCACCGGGTATTTTAAAGACCTTCAGCTGCCAACCTCAAGCCCATTAAAAACTCCAAGCCAAAACGAGACACAATCTTAAATCAGTAAAACGTCAGTCTTGCAGAAACGTCTGCTCAAGGCTGACATCTAAAACATCCAAGAAAAAAGTCTGGAACATCATCAAGAAAATCAAAGGGAAGAACGCCAACCTTTCAATTCATCACCTGAAACTTGCCAGTGCTCTGAAGACTGACAAACAAGCTATTGGCAATCTGCTGGCCTCCACGATTCTGCAATACTCATCACCCTCAAGTAAATCTGCAGCCTTTTTTTTTAGACAAACAACTTGGAGAAAAATCCTCATACAATTTCACTTCAGACAACTCTGAAGCGTACAATCTACCTTTTTCAATCGATGAAATGAGATCAACTCTGCAAACCTGCAACGATTATTCTCCTGGTCTGTATGAGATTTATTATCAGCTTTTGAAACATCGCCCAGAGAGTTGTCTATGGACCCTTCTAAAAGTTTACAACTATATCTAGACCACAGGGTGTTTTCCGCCCTCATGGCAGAGAGCCCTGAACTTTCCCATTCCTAAGCCTGGAAAGAGCTTACCAACCCTTCAAACTATCATCCAATAGCTCTGACCAGCTGCCTCTGGAAGCTAATGAAAAGATGGTCAGCTCCTATCTGATGTGGAAGCTGGAAACCAATGGCACTTTGCCCAATGAATAGTTCGGGTTTCAGAAGTACCACTCGACCATTGACCATTCAGTCCGTCAGGAAACCACCACCTGCAACGCCTTCACTAATAAACAACATGTGGTTACTGTCATTTTTATCTGGAAAAAGCAAACTATACCACTTGGAAATCTAGTTAAAGTCTGTCCGAATCTGAAAGAAGTTTTATCATGTTTCCGAGGTAGCGTAAAAAAAGAAACAGTTTTGAGCCGTTTGTATACAGGCCACTCGTTTTAGACCCATTTTCATCTTTTAAAAGGTGAAGACGCTCTGTGGCAGCATTTTATGTCATGTACCACTCACAGTGAAATATACTCTTTTAAAGTGCTGAGACTTGCATGATATGAGACATAACATTTAAGCAGACTCCATGAACACCTTGTTCAGAGATGTCCCACCTGATGTGATCTTTCAGTTTCTGAGGGAGATTAACATTTTTCATCATGATATGAGACATAACATTTAAGCAGACTCCATGAACACCTTGTTCAGAGATGTCCCACCTGATGTGATCTTTCAGTTTCTGAGGGAGATTAACATTTTTCATCATGATATGAGACATAACATTTAAGCAGACTCCATGAACACCTTGTTCAGAGATGTCCCACCTGATGTGATCTTTCAGTTTCTGAGGGAGATTAACATTTTTCATCATGATATGAGACATAACATTTAAGCAGACTCCATGAACACCTTGTTCAGAGATGTCCCACCTGATGTGATCTTTGTTTCTGAGGGAGATTAACATTTTCCATCATGATATGAGACATAACATTTAAGCAGACTCCATGAACACCTTGTTCAGAGATGTCCCACCTGGTGTGATCTTTGTTTCTGAGGGAGATTAACATTTTTCATCATGATATGAGACATAACATTTAAGCAGACTCCATGAACACCTTGTTCAGAGATGTCCCACCTGATGTGATCTTTGTTTCTGAGGGAGATTAACATTTTTCATCATGATATGAGACATAACATTTAAGCAGACTCCATGAACACCTTGTTCAGAGATGTCCCACCTGATGTGATCTTTGTTTCTGAGGGAGATTAACATTTTTCATCATGATATGAGACATAACATTTAAGCAGACTCCATGAACACCTTGTTCAGAGATGTCCCACCTGATGTGATCTTTGTTTCTGAGGGAGATTAACATTTTTCATCATGATATGAGACATAACATTTAAGCAGACTCCATGAACACCTTGTTCAGAGATGTCCCACCTGATGTGATCTTTGTTTCTGAGGGAGATTAACATTTTTCATTATGATATGAGACATAACATTTAAGCAGACTCCATGAACACCTTGTTCAGAGATGTCCCACCTGATGTGATCTTTCAGTTTCTGAGGGAGATTAACATTTTTCATCATGATATGAGACATAACATTTAAGCAGACTCCATGAACACCTTGTTCAGAGATGTCCCACCTGATGTGATCTTTGTTTCTGAGGGAGATTAACATTTTTCATCATGATATGAGACATAACATTTAAGCAGACTCCATGAACACCTTGTTCAGAGATGTCCCACCTGATGTGATCTTTCAGTTTCTGAGGGAGATTAACATTTTTCATCATGATATGAGACATAACATTTAAGCAGACTCCATGAACACCTTGTTCAGAGATGTCCCACCTGATGTGATCTTTGTTTCTGAGGGAGATTAACATTTTTCATCATGATATGAGACATAACATTTAAGCAGACTCCATGAACACCTTGTTCAGAGATGTCCCACCTGATGTGATCTTTGTTTCTGAGGGAGATTAACATTTTTCATCATGATATGAGACATAACATTTAAGCAGACTCCATGAACACCTTGTTCAGAGATGTCCCACCTGATGTGATCTTTGTTTCTGAGGGAGATTAACATTTTTCATCATGATATGAGACATAACATTTAAGCAGACTCCATGAACACCTTGTTCAGAGATGTCCCACCTGATGTGATCTTTCAGTTTCTGAGGGAGATTAACATTTTTCATCATGATATGAGACATAACATTTAAGCAGACTCCATGAACACCTTGTTCAGAGATGTCCCACCTGATGTGATCTTTGTTTCTGAGGGAGATTAACATTTTTCATCATGATATGAGACATAACATTTAAGCAGACTCCATGAACACCTTGTTCAGAGATGTCCCACCTGATGTGATCTTTGTTTCTGAGGGAGATTAACATTTTTCATCATGATATGAGACATAACATTTAAGCAGACTCCATGAACACCTTGTTCAGAGATGTCCCACCTGATGTGATCTTTGTTTCTGAGGGAGATTAACATTTTTCATCATGATATGAGACATAACATTTAAGCAGACTCCATGAACACCTTGTTCAGAGATGTCCCACCTGATGTGATCTTTGTTTCTGAGGGAGATTAACATTTTTCATCATGATATGAGACATAACATTTAAGCAGACTCCATGAACACCTTGTTCAGAGATGTCCCACCTGATGTGATCTTTGTTTCTGAGGGAGATTAACATTTTTCATCATGATATGAGACATAACATTTAAGCAGACTCCATGAACACCTTGTTCAGAGATGTCCCACCTGATGTGATCTTTCAGTTTCTGAGGGAGATTAACATTTTTCATCATGATATGAGACATAACATTTAAGCAGACTCCATGAACACCTTGTTCAGAGATGTCCCACCTGATGTGATCTTTGTTTCTGAGGGAGATTAACATTTTTCATCATGATATGAGACATAACATTTAAGCAGACTCCATGAACACCTTGTTCAGAGATGTCCCACCTGATGTGATCTTTCAGTTTCTGAGGGAGATTAACATTTTTCATCATGATATGAGACATAACATTTAAGCAGACTCCATGAACACCTTGTTCAGAGATGTCCCACCTGATGTGATCTTTGTTTCTGAGGGAGATTAACATTTTTCATTATGATATGAGACATAACATTTAAGCAGACTCCATGAACACCTTGTTCAGAGATGTCCCACCTGATGTGATCTTTCAGTTTCTGAGGGAGATTAACATTTTTCATCATGATATGAGACATAACATTTAAGCAGACTCCATGAACACCTTGTTCAGAGATGTCCCACCTGATGTGATCTTTGTTTCTGAGGGAGATTAACATTTTTCATCATGATATGAGACATAACATTTAAGCAGACTCCATGAACACCTTGTTCAGAGATGTCCCACCTGATGTGATCTTTCAGTTTCTGAGGGAGATTAACATTTTTCATCATGATATGAGACATAACATTTAAGCAGACTCCATGAACACCTTGTTCAGAGATGTCCCACCTGATGTGATCTTTGTTTCTGAGGGAGATTAACATTTTTCATCATGATATGAGACATAACATTTAAGCAGACTCCATGAACACCTTGTTCAGAGATGTCCCACCTGATGTGATCTTTGTTTCTGAGGGAGATTAACATTTTTCATCATGATATGAGACATAACATTTAAGCAGACTCCATGAACACCTTGTTCAGAGATGTCCCACCTGATGTGATCTTTGTTTCTGAGGGAGATTAACATTTTTCATCTGATCTCCGGTTTTATGGACGACAGATTTTCAACTACTTTTCCTGTCTGTTTTTGGAACTTGTGTTTTAAAGAGTTGTGTGAATGAGGTTTTTGTTCAGTATGACTTGTGAGTTGACTTCAGCGTAGTGACAGCCCTGATATGAATGACTTGTGAGTTGACTTCAGCGTAGTGACAGCTCTGATATGGCCCTTTGCATGACTTGTGAGTTGACTTCAGCGTAGTATGACTTGTGAGTTGACTTCAGCGTAGTGACAGCCCTGATATGGCCCTTTGCATGACTTGTGAGTTGACTTCAGCGTAGTGACAGCCCTGATATGGCCCTTTGCATGACTTGTGAGTTGACTTCAGCGTAGTGTCAGCCCTGATATGGCCCTTTGCATGACTTGTGAGTTGACTTCAGCGTAGTGACAGCCCTGATATGGCCCTTTGCGGTCGGCTGGGCCATAAGTAACATTACCTTACCTTACCGTTTGACTATACTTATGATCGAAAGGACTGTGCCAGCCTGGAATAAACGTTAATTTGTGTTTGTTCATTGCTCCAAATGTTGTTGCTGTGTAAATATGTCTAGTACGAACAACCTTGCAACATCCCTCTTCGGGGAAGTTTCCTTGTTTGGTTCTGTGTGCTCTGTGCTGTCATTTCTGCTAGGCGATTTGGTGTCGTAAGCAGCATTCGTTTTGAGTTATGGGCGTGTATTCATTTCATTATGGGAGCAAGACTTACCCAATTTGTATGATATTAACTTTTTCAAGCTTAACATTGCATGTCAGTTCTTTTTCCTGGTGTTTCGAATTCATTTCCTTGTGTTAACCTGAAGTTTCCGACTGCGTCTCGTTCAGCGAGTCTATGAATACACCATGTATCAAAACTGCACCATTCCAAACTAGTGCTTTACCATCTTCAGTGAACTCTGCAATGAGCTGCTCATGGGTGGAAGGATCAATATCAGCATGTCCTCTTTACCTACCACAGTTAACAATGTAACCCCAAAGCTATCGAAACACTCCAACAATTGTATGCAAAATTCAACCACAAACGTCAATACAAATGTTTAATCTTTTACACTTGTTTTTAAGAGCGTTTTGGCATGCGCGATGTGAGACTAATACTTTACAGCAGGCTTCATGAACACCTTGTTCAAAGATGTTTCATCTGATGTGGTCTTTGAATTTTTGAAGGAGGTTAACATTTTTCATCTGATCTAAGATTTTACAGAGGAAAGATATCTAACAAAATTTCCGGTGTGTTTTTGGAAGGTGTGGCTCGAAATATTGTGTGAATGAGTTTTTTTTTTCCAATAATGATTTGTGAGTTGACTTCAACGCGGTGACAGCCTTGATATGGCCTTTTGCGGTCGGCTGGGCTGTAAGCAACATTATCTCAACTTCTTTCTTTGATAAATCATACCTCAGACTCATGGATGCAAACATATTCGAAAACTAAAAAAACACAGACGATGCAACAAAAGATTTAAACATTTTTCAGCACCTGTCTGAGGCGCATCTACAAAATCCAATGGCAGGAGAGGATCCGAAACGAAGATCTGTGGGAGCGTGCGGGACAGGAACCAGTGGCCAAGCAAATACTGTGAAGGAAGTGGGGCTGAATCGGACATACCCTCAGGAAGCCATCGTCAAGCACCACATGCCAAGCCCTGACCTGGAACCCGCAGGGAAAGAGGAAGAGAGGCCGGCCTCGCAACAGCTGAAGGCGAGACACTGAGGCGGAGTTGAAGCAACTAGGGACCAGCTGGACTGGAATGGCCAGAACAGCCCAGAACAGAGTGTGATGGCGAAGGGTCATCGATGGCCTATGCTCCACCGGAAGCGATGGACATAATGAATGAATGAATGAATGTGTTTCTCTTATTTTATGCCATTTCTGTTCGTCCTGTCTTCTTAGTGAAGATAACATTTAACAAACTGTGTGCTAGTTTCAAAGCGGAGTGACTGACGGCAGAAAGTGAAACAAATTTAGAAAGAGAGGAGCTTAATTACCGCCTTGGCAGTAATGAACTGTGTGCTAGTTTTAATGTGTTACGAAGTTTATGATTTGTGCATATATTTTTCACCAATTGATTTCCCCCTTTGTCAGTCGAGTGAACGATGAGTGACTATTTCAACTTCTCTCAAATAGTTTTGATTGCTCCCAAGGTAAATATTTTAAGAAAAACGTTCTTTTTTCATCACTGTCTTAATAATTGCCTTGACCCACACACACATGTCTGCTAAAGCCAGGGAATGTGCACATGGAGGCACAACCACGTGCTTAGGGAAATAACGCATGTAGTTAGCATTGCCAGGGGAAACATTACACAACCTGAGGCTCCAGCATCAACGTTCTAAACGGTGGAGGGCCATAAATCATGGCCTAGACTGGCTGTTATCAAAGGCATACAAGCAGGGTTTACTGGTTGGAGTGAATGACTGGGAATGTGTAGCAGACCATCCAGAAAAAAAAAATCGTCCAGACATTAGTAGGAAGAGTGGCATGAGAGCAGATACCATTCTTCACACAAGTTTATCCGAACGAGTGACTCTGATCAAACACACTGTGCTATACGAATGCCGAGTGCAGCAAGGTCACATTTACAAGACTCAGAATATGATGTGTCAGTCTAGCAAGCAGCTTGAAGGAATCCGGTTTTCAGGCCAAAGCCTTCACCATAGAAGTTGGAGCAAGGGCATTTGTCGGCTCACCAGCCTATGATCATATGAGACAGCGCGGGATTACCGTTAAAAAGAAACCCAGAACCCTGAAAGCAATGGCAGAGGCAGCTGGAAAGAGTTCCAGCTGGATATGGTCAAGGATGAACAAAAGCAGACTTCATAAGGCATAGATTGTCCAACTTGGAACAGGTATCACCACAGCGAAGGGGAAAGACATCCGTCTAGAAAAAAAGACACCCTTAAGGCGCTCGCCCATCCAAAAGTTGTAGGTTTACATTTTTGGAAGTGCCAGAAAAGAAATTGGCCGCAGAAGGGCATCGAGAATAAGGATACCAGGGCTGAAACACTTGTCGGAGAGGAAGAGAGGAGGCGAACGTACTCTAAAGACGGTTTGCTATCAAGCTCTCACTAGAGTCTCTTCCTATCTATGCAGAGCTTCAGTATCTTCATACATTGGTACTTAAAGATAACAGAGTTTCTTCCTATCTGTGCAGACCTTCAGTATCTTCATACATTGGTGTTTAAAGATAACAAAAGTGTTGCTTCCTTTGACAGAGCTTTTCTTTCTGTTTTATTGAATGAGCATTATTTGTGCTCTTTACCTGCAAATCGTTTATTCTCTTCAATCATGCTAGATTCAATTGCTGTGGACCATAACATTTCCACCTATGGATGGAATGCCTCATTAACTGTTGTGTGCGTGTCCAGAGGCGAGCTTCCCGGCGCTGCATGCAGCACTTCAGCAGTACACGTCCCTCTGAGCTCAGCTCCAGACACAAGCATGAGCTTCCCAAAGGCCGCAGGACAACAGCAAACGCATGATGAAGTTGTTCGTCCTTCGATTTCGAAGATGACCATGACTTCAATCTCAGATGGATGATGGCTGAGTGTGGGTCCACAGGTGGCTGGTGAGGCCGATCTGGGCCCGGAAGGAACGCCCACATGTGGGACACATGTGGGTGGGTGCTACAGTGGAGGCGGAGGTAGCTCTGGCCTTGCGCGCAGCTCGCTTTCTCTCAGCTTCTGCTGTGCGTCTCTTCTCTGATGTACATGCACCCTTTGTGAGGCTGCTTCGCCAGGCTGGGCGGCCCAGGGCAAGCAACTCCCAGGTATTGAGGTTGATGTCCAGGCCTTTGAGAAACACTTTGAGGCAGTCCTTGAAATATTTCTTCTGTCCCCCAACTTTGTGCTTGCCCTGACTCAGTTATCCGTACAGCAGTTGTTTTGGCAGTCGACTGTCTGGCATTCTGACGATGTGGCCAGCCCATCTGGCCCGGGATTTCTGAAAGGAGTGTAGATGCTGGAGATGCTGGATCTTTCCAAGACCTCAGTGTCTGGGACTTTGTCCTGCCACTTGATGTGTAGGAGTCTGCGGAGACAGCTGAGGTGAAAATGGTTAAGCTGTTTGGCGTGTCTGCTGTAGACAGTCCAGGTTTCACTGGCATAGAGGAGAGTGGTTAGTACCACTGCATGTTAGACCTTCAGCTTGGTGGTAAGGCTTAGTCCTCTCCGCTCCCAGACATTTTCACGGAGTCTCCCAAACACAGAGCTGGCTTTGGCAATCCTGTTCCTGACCTCTGCGTCAATGTTCACAGCTCGTGAGAGTGTGCTGCCCAGATAGGTGAAGTTGTCAACAGCATTTAAGTTCTGCCCTTTTATCGTGATGTGTGGTTCCTGGAAGGGTTTACCTGGCGCAGGCTGATACATCACTTCGGTCTTTTTGGTGCTGATGGTGAGACCGAAGTTGACGCAGGCTCGTGAGAGGCAGTCCATTTCGTGCTGCATCATCTGCTCTGTGCTGGCATTGAGGGCGCAGTCGTCAGCAAACAAGAAGTCCCTGATGACGGTCTCTTTCACCTTTGTAACAGCTTGCAGTCGTCTGAGGTTGAACAGCCCACCGTCAGTTCTGTATCTGACGTGTATATCACCCTGGCAGTCACGGAAGGCATCAGTCAGCATGGCGGAGAGGACCATGCTGAAGAGTGTAGGGACGAGAACGCAGCCTTGCTTTACGCCGTTGGTCACTGGAAAGGCTTTTGACTCGTCGCCATCATCCAGTACTTTCACCATCATGCCGTCGTGGAACTGTCGGAGATCGTAATGAACCTGCTGGGACAGCCAAATTTCTCCATGATCTTCCACAAAAAACAGATCGCTCTGCTGCTCTTGGCATTTTCCTGGAGCTGTCGTGCAACAAATATCATGTCTGCAGTTCCACGTTCTGACGAAAGCCACACTGGCTTTCTGGGAGGAGACCTTGCTCAAGGTGTAGTAGAAGGCGGTTGAGCAGGACACGAGCCAAGATCTTCCCAGCTATGGACAAGACAGAGATGCCTCGGTGATTGTCACAGGACTGGCGGTTGCCTCTTCTCTTGTAGATGTGGAGAATGTTGGCATCTTTCAACTGTTGTGGGACCCTCTCTTCATTCCACATGGACTGGAAGAGCTGCGTCAGCTTCTGTGTCAAGGCTGGGCCTCCTGATTTGTAAACTTGGGCAGGGATTGCATCAGATCCTGGCACTTTGCCACAGGAAAGTTGTTTGATTGCCTTTCTGACTTCTTCTTCTGTGGGGGGGGGGGGGGGGGGTTGTCAAGGTCTTGCCTGATCTCCACTTGAGGTAGGCGTGCAATGGCCTCGTCGTTGATTGAGGCAGGGCGGTTGAGAACATGGTTAAAGTGTTCAGCCCATCTCTCCAAATCTGTTTCTTTTCTGTCAGCAGCTGGGTCCCATCTGCATTGAGGAGGGGGGAGGAGCCGGAGGACTGGGGTCCATACACAGCCTTCAGAGCATCATAGAAACGCTTGGTGTCATGACTGTCTGCGTAGCCCTGGATGTCATCAGCCTTCAGAGATGTAGTCCACTCTACTGCCCTCGAACACCTCGGACCAGCAACCCGTAGAAACCAAGACTGGTTTGATGAGAATGACGCAGAAGTGCAGACACTGCTGTCGGAGAAACACCAGCTGTTCATAGCGCACCAGAATGACCCCACATCACATGCTGAGGAAGATGCCTTCACCAGCGCATGCTGAAGTACATGATCAGAAACGGCCTTGTTGTGCCCAGTCTATCCAGAGGACTGCACGAACGGCTGCTTGTACCACACTTCCGCACCAACGCCTACAGACACTTCTTCCCCTCCGCCAGCCGTGTTTGGAACGCCCCTCCCTCCTCAGCCATTTCTCTCGACTCCCTAGCTGTCTCAAAGCGAGTCGTCGAGGCCCGGACAAACGCGTAATCCAACTGCTTCCATCCCCACCACTACTCACTCTGCTTTCCCCCTTCCTTATCCCCACCACTACTCCTCTGCTCACCCCCCTTCCTTATCCCTACCACTACTCCCTCTGCTCACCCCCCTTCCTTATCCCCACCACTACTCCTCTGCTTTCCCCCTTCCTTATCCCCACCACTACTCCCTCTGCTCACCCCCTTCCTTATCCCCACCACTACTCCCTCTGCTTTCCCCTTCCTTGTCCCCACCACTACTCCCTCTGCTTTCCCCCCTTCCTTATCCCCACCACTACCCCCTCTGCTCACCCCCCTTCCTTATCCCCACCACTACTCCCTCTGCTTTCCCCCCTTCCTTATCCCCACCACTACTCCCTCTGCTCACCCCCCTTCCTTATCCCCACCACTACTCCCTCTGCTCACCCCCCTTCCTTATCCCCACCACTACTCCCTCTGCTTTCCCCCCTTCCTTATCCCCACCACTACTCCCTCTGCTCAACCCCTCTTCCCTTCATCCCACCACTACTCCCTTGCTCACCCCCCTTCCTTATCCCCACCACTACTCCCTCTGCTTTCCCCCTTCCTTATCCCCACCACTACTCCCTCTGCTTTCCCCCTTCCTTATCCCCACCACTACTCCCTCTGCTTTCCCCCCTTCCTTATCCCCACCACTACTCCCTCTGCTCACCCCCCTTCCTTATCCCCACCACTACTCCCTCTGCTTTCCCCCTTCCTTATCCCCACCACTACTCCCTCTGCTTTCCCCCTTCCTTATCCCCACCACTACTCCCTCTGCTCACCCCCTTTTCCCACCTCTCCTCTGCTCACTCCTACCACACTACTCCCTCTGCTACCCCCCTTCCTTATCCCACCACTACTCCCTCTGCTTTCCTTACCCAATCCCTTCTCTTTCCTTCTATCCCCACACACTACCTGCCCCTTCTTTCCCACTACTCACTCTTCCCCTTCTTATACCTATTCTGTTTCCCTTCATCCCCACCACTACTCCCTCTGCTTTCCCCTTTATCCCCACCAATTCGTTTCCCCTTCCTTATCCCCACCACTACTCCCTCTGCTTTCCCCCTTCCTTATCCCCACCACTACTCCCTCTGCTTTCCCCCCTTCCTTATCCCCACCACTACTCCCTCTGCTCACCCCCCTTCCTTATCCCACCACTACTCCCTCTGCTTTCCCCCTTCATTATCCCCACCACTACTCCCTCTGCTTTCCCCTTCCTTATCCCCACCACTACTCCCTCTGCTCACCCCCTTCCCTGGTCTCTCTGCCCTACCTCCAACTTCCTTTGGGAAGTACTTTATCCAGCCAGTACGTCAACGTCCTGTGGATTTATTGCCTAGACCCAATGGCCCTTCTCACATTATTGCAAAGAAGAGGAAGGAACAAACTGACCTGACCTATTTTTTGGCTGAATATTTCCATTAAATTACCTATTTGCTGTTACATTAGGCATCATAATCTTTGATGTATGGACTGTGCCCAGTTAAATGTCACAAGGGTGTTACGATTGTTTAATTTTACAAACAAACAAACAAAAAACCACTGTAGTTGCCTCCTTTCTAGAGATTAGGTTTGATCATATTTTGTTTGGTATTCTATCATGTGACATCAGCTTTTGCCGTTACTGTATTTTTTTTCTGATGTTGATTGCCAGCTGGATTGGTAGTTTGCTTTAGTTAGTTGAATATGATCAATATAAAACATAGCACATACTCAAAGCACATGGACCCCTGGTTCTTGTCATGACTTCGAAGTATTCTGGGTACATCACAATGGGAAATAGAAGTGAGAATGATACTGGCCCATGGTGGAGGGTCCTACATGTACCATCCAGCGGTACGCTCGTGGTCAGTTACAAACAATTCAAGAGAGGTTTGTTAAGCGTTAATCTGCTTCGGTATAAAAAACCGTACGACGATTTAGTTGCTTCGATAAAACACAAAAGTCATTTATCTAGGGTCTGGAAATCGTCCGTCACTGAGTCGAATTTTCACAGTGGGTACCGTTTCAATGACTCACAATTTGTTGTGAAGGTGAATTGGGACAGCTTTTACGTTTGGGACTTCCAGTTTCTCTTTTCTTTCTTTCCCGAGGGCAAAGGACCCCAAACTCTATCATCCGGATTGTTGAATTGCTCAGTGGAGCTCTATTCCAGCTTTCAGCATCACGTGACTTGTAACCTAAAGACAGAGTGTGACGACGGACGAGATGAAACAGAACACTGTCCCTTCAGCAGTGCTGACTGCCAGGGTCTTATTGCATGGTGTGGTCATTGCTACAAAGTTATTTGGGATGTGGGTGAAGTTCAAGGTGACAAAACACGCGGCAATGCAAGGGTTAATGAACATTGCAGATTGTCAGGTGGCATTCCAAAGATTCCTATGTGTCTGAATGACCCGTACAAACTTCTTACCAAAATATCAAAGAGAATCTGGAATACCCCGAATTTCTGCCTGGGTTTGCGTTATGGTGAGAAGTCAATGCCCATTATGTACAAACGAAGTTTATATAGTGAAGATAGAACAGTCTTTCATCATCATTTTAGTGTTTTTCACTTTAATGAAATTGACAGTGTGTTTTCCTATATGTCGTTACCACGCATGTATGTTTTTGTCATGGATAGGTGGTCATGTGGGACTATGTGTGAAATCAGAATAAACATGACCAAACAAAACTCGGATTTTCAAAAAAATGTGCATTTAACTACCGCAGAAGTATCACTGTTGAAGAGGCAGTTCTCCGTGACAGTGTGTATTGTGGGTCATTTGACACATAAATATTTATCAACTGGTTTGAACCAAGATAAATTGGGTGGTCAACATTGTAAATTCAGCTGCCATTTTCCTGAACAAGCATTAGACATTAATTTGTTTAATTCCACAGATTACCGTACCTCTGTTCATTTTGCATTTATTTGCAATGATGAACTCACCATGACCCTGTCATACAGCCTTGTCTGTGACTTCACAGCTGACTGTCTGGATTCCAGAGATGAGTCCTTCTGCAAGCATCCCGTTTGTACTAAAACATTTTTCACGTGCACTACTGGTGAGTGTGTTTCATACGACAACATGTGTGATGGCATGCCACATTGCATGGACGAATCGGATGAAATATCATGTCATCGACTCGTGATGGGTTTTGAAGGTCATTGCATACCACGCGTTCCGTATCCTGCTCTCATCAATTTCGATGGAATATCTAGGTTCACCACAGAACAAATGAAGTCAAATGACTCCTGCCCTGACAGTCACTATCGTTGTCCAGGTCACCTAAACGACTGTCTGCCCCTTTACACACGGTGCAATGGAATGTATGACTGTATAGAGCGTCAGGACGAAGAGAGGTGTGAAGAGATGACATGTCCAGGACTTCTTCAATGCCGGTTATCACAGATATGTATACACAGTGACCACGTCTGTGATGGCTGGCCTCACTGTCCAATGCATGATGATGAATTTTGGTGCACCATTGAATGCCCTGAACATTGCCTTTGTCAGGCTTATAGTTTTCAGTGTGTCCAGCCTTTCAATGCAAACTTGTTTCCTCAAATCCGCTTTTTGGATGCCTCCGGTACATCAATGACACCATCTGATGTGAGCAGTAATCTGTATCTTATTCATCTGGTTCTTGTCAGATGTTCACTAACAGTCTTACCCGAAATGAAATGGTTGAATTTGAGGGTCATTGACCTCACTGGTAACGAGCTGCATTACGTCAATATGACCTGTTTCCATGGCTTGGAAAATATACAGTCATTGTCCCTGTCTAACAATCCCGTTACGTCACTCTGTGCTGATCTTTCCTCTCACATTCAAAGACCAACCCTCAAATCGATAGATCTGTCACAGACAGAACTGACAGTACTAGACTCCAAAGTATTCGCAATCTTTCCTCGCTTACAAAAACTCACTTTGACTTCTACTTCTATTCATACTATCAGCCCCAATGGTTTTCAGTACATTCCACACCTGACTGAATTATATATGGACGGCAGTCCTTTGGAAACGTTTCCAGAAGACATTTTCAAAGACCTTTCCCATCTGCGTTTCGTTTCGGCACAGAACTATAAGTTGTGCTGCAATAGAATACTGCCTAGTAAATTTGATGGCTCAGACTGTCATGCCCCTAAAGATGAAATTTCCTCCTGTGAGGATTTACTACAGTCATGGACCTACCGTGGGTTTCTGTGGCTGATGACCTGTCTGGCAGTGTCAGGCAACCTCTTCTGTTTCTGTGCACGTGTTTTTGTAAAGAGAATGGCTTCCTCTAGTGGATTCATCGTGTTTGTCACAAACCTGACCATGGCTGACTTTCTGATGGGAGCTTACTTGACTATTATAGGAGCGGCTGATGAACAGTTCCGTGGCAAATATCTCCATTATGACGACCTATGGAAAAACAGTGTGAGCTGCAAGGTGGCTGGGTTTCTGTCTCTGTTGTCTTGTGAAGTATCAGCCCTGATCATCAGCTTGATCACACTGGACCGTTTTGTGGTCATCTGCTTCCCATTTAGCACATTGAAATTTGGCAAAACATCTGCAGCTGTGGTCTGTCTGTTGACCTGGTTGGTTGGCTGGTGTATTGCCCTGTTGCCTTTGCTTCCAGTGACATCACACTGGGAGTTTTACAGTCAGACAGGTATTTGTATTCCACTACCGGTAACGAGACAAGATTTCAAAGGAAAAGTGTATTCTTTCAGTGTATTGATTGCCTTCAACTTTATTTTGTTTTTGTTCATCTCCATCGGCCAGGCATCGATCTACTGGTCAGTACAAAACAATAGTTTTAAAATCAACTCCACCAAAGTGTCACGGGACATGACCATAGCTCGACGGCTGATCACTATTGCACTAACAGATTTCATGTGTTGGTTTCCTATTGGCCTGTGTGGAATGTTGGCATCAGCTGGTATTCCAGTCCCTGGACAAGTTAATGTGGCCCTGGCGATATTTATAATGCCTTTAAACTCTGCCATTAATCCATTCATGTATACATTAAACACTTGGAAGGAAAAGCAGAAAAAGTCAAAAGAATTAGAACTTCTGGACTGGCTGAAAGCCCACGCTGACTTGATTTGTGAAGAAAAGGATTCATGATTTATTGTCTGAATAAATGTCTGCATTTCTAGGACCATCTATTAAAGCCAGTGTTTAGAAGACGTCAAATAATTAAAACCAAAATATGTTTGTAAAGTTGAACCACAGCAAAACAGAAGCAGTCTATGCTGCACACGTGATTGTGGATATGGCAACATTCATAAAGCCTTTGATTTCCGCCTTAAACCTTCCACGTACACATCAAACTCATGGATCTAAAAGTAGAAAAATCCAGAAAATCGAGACTTCTTACCAGATGTATTCCCATGCTAATTTTTTTTTTACGCACAAACGTGAAGGATTTTAAGCTGGAAAAATCTTAGTATCATCAACTTTTAATACCTGATCTATAAAACCTTAGTATCTGATCTATAAAACCTTACGTTCTGTAGATATAAAATAATTGGAAACAAACTCCTTTCCTCACTGGTCTGTCTTCTCAGGAAATAAATCGTCTTCAACGGATTCAAAGCAATGCTGCATGCTTGATTTTCAGAAAGATAAAAAAAAAAAAATGATCATGTAGCTCCATTGGTGACACAATTTCACTTGCTGCGAGTTGCATGCCACATTTGATGAAGGACCGCTTTGTTAGCAATCCGTTCCTTTCATTGATGAAGGACCGCTTTGTTAGCAATCCGTTCCTTTCATTGATGAAGGACCGCTTTGTTGGCAATCCGTTCCTTTCATTGATGAAGGACCGCTTTGTTGGCAATCCGTTCCTTTCATTGATGAAGGACCGCTTTGTTGGCAATCCGTTCCTTTCATTGATGAAGGACCACTTTGTTGGCAATCCGTTCCTTTCATTGATGAAGGACCGCTTTGTTAGCAATCCGTTCCTTTCATTGATGAAGGACCGCTTTGTTGGCAATCCGTTCCTTTCATTGATGAAGGACCGCTTTGTTAGCAATCCGTTCCTTTCAAGACTCTTTGCCACACTTCCTCTCTTCTCTCCTTCAGACCTATCAGCCAATCAGCTCTCTCAGACTGACTCCTTAAATCAGGTTACTACGTTTCCCTTAAACTAACCCTAACAATCATTCAGCTATCTAACTCCCGTTACACAGATTTCCCTGCCATCCTCTCTGAGAAACTTTCAAACCTTAACCGCTTTCAGACTGGAACGTAACGATTTGCCACTTTTATGAGACTCGTGATTCAATTTATATAACTCAGCAGAAAGTGATAGATTGTTTCTTGTTTACACTTGTAACATCTTTTTGTTCTTGTGTATATGTGTCCTTGGTACATTTTGAGCCTATATCATGGGCTATTGCGTTATATAAAAGTAATGAATCATCATCATCATCATCATCCCATTATTTTCATTATTATTGTTATAGTTATTATCGCATTCCATTTTCTTCTTCTTCTTCTTCTTCTTCTTCTTCTTCTTTTTCTTCTAATTTTATTATCATTATTATTATTACTATCATAATAATAATAACAACAATAATAATAATAATTATTATTATTGTTGTTGTTGCTATTGTTATCATCATCATCATCATTATTTTTATGAACATCATTATTCTTATTATTACCATCATCATCATCATTACCATCATCACTATCATTCATCCTCACTATCATCATCATCATCATCATCATCATCATCAACATCGCCATCATCATCGTCACCGTCATCATCATTAAAATCATTGTCATTATCGTCATCATCATCATCATCATCATCATCATCATCATCATCATCAACAATATCATCATCATTCAAACTGCATAATCAATCGGAATAGGTCTTTTTGGTGATATTGCGTTGCGTGTCCTGCTGTTCCAAGTGTTGTGGTGGCTTAGACATCTGGGGACTGCTGTGTGGCCTGGTGTCCTGACAAAATGCTTATGTACAACGACCCTTAAATTGAATGTGTTCCCCTGCATGACATAAGTTCTATACTTAACGGGGAGTTATTAGTCAGACACATACATCAGTATCTTCCCTGCATTACATAAGCTCTATAGTTATGGCGAGTCATTAATCAGACACATTTATCTGTATCTTCCCTTGTTTTTAACTGTCACATCTTCTGTGCCACCTCGGTGGCATTGCACCCACGCCGTTCATTTCCAATCTCCTCGTCCACAGCCTCGAGCAGTCAATATCAAGTCATCAGAAGGCACCCACCGGAGGAGACACTGCACGGCGCCAGAGTCACTTTGGTGGTGTTCAGTGGCGCCTGTTCTGAGCCAGCATACCCCGGACACCACCTACTGAGTACGGCACGGAAGGCCAAAGAATTTGAGACACTTTTAAAAGCTGAACGACGATGATGAGGATGATGAAGATAATACTAAAGATTTCCATTCAGGTCCGAGACAACATGACACGATGGCTGTACTCGAAACTCGCTTTTGTAACGTATTTCTATGTCAACCAGGCCCGAGAGATACAGACACCTGCAATGTTAGTCAAGAAATTTGAGCAACACTCTCGGAGACGCATTGACTGAGAGGATGAAACTTGACTTTGTAATCCCAGTCTTTCCAATTGAGCCCATAGCAAACTCAACTCTGGGTAGGAGCCGGTCGGGGCATAAATGTCTCACAAATAAATGGCTCTGATGGGAATCGAACCTATGACCTCCCAACCAGGAGTCCTCGACGCTAACCATTTTGCCTGTGTGGATGGTATTTCTTCAGCCTTTAGATTAGAAAGGAAGCAAAAATGGCCAATGATAAATACAGCCTATATGTTATACAGAAATGGTCAATGATAAATACAGCCTATATATTATATAGAAAGAAGAGAGAAAGGAGGCAACAATGGTCAGTGATAAACACAGCCTATATGTTACATAGACAGAAGAGAGAAAGGAGGCAACAGTGGTCAGTGATAAACACAGCCTATATGTTACATAGACAGAACAGAGAAAGGAGGCAACAATGGTCAGTGATAAACACAGCCTATATGTTACATAGAAGAAGAAAGGAGGCAACAATGGTCAGTGATAAACACAGCCTATATGTTACATAGAAGAGAGAAAGGAGGCAACAGTGGTCAGTGATAAACACAGCCTATATGTTACATAGACAGAAGAGAGAAAGGAGGCAACAGTGGTCAGTGATAAACACAGCCTATATGTTACATAGAAGAGAGAAAGGAGGCAACAATGGTCAGTGATAAACACAGCCTATATGTTACATAGACAGAAGAGAGAAAGGAGGCAACAGTGGTCAGTGATAAACACAGCCTATATGTTACATAGACAGAACAGAGAAAGGAGGCAACAGTGGTCAGTGATAAACACAGCCTATATGTTACATAGAAGAGAGAAAGGAGGCAACAATGGTCAGTGATAAACACAGCCTATATGTTACATAGACAGAACAGAGAAAGGAGGCAACAGTGGTCAGTGATAAACACAGCCTATATGTTACATAGACAGAAGGGAGAAAGGAGAAAAAAATGGTCAGTGATAAACACAGCCTATATGTTACATAGAAGAGAGAAAGGAGGCAACAATGGTCAGTGATAAACACAGCCTATATGTTACATAGACAGAACAGAGAAAGGAGGCAACAATGGTCAGTGATAAACACAGCCTATATGTTACATAGAAGAGAGAAAGGAGGCAACAATGGTCAGTGATAAACACAGCCTATATGTTACATAGAAGAGAGAAAGGAGGCAACAGTGGTCAGTGATAAACACAGCCTATATGTTACATAGACAGAAGAGAGAAAGGAGGCAACAGTGGTCAGTGATAAACACAGCCTATATGTTACATAGAAGAGAGAAAGGAGGCAACAATGGTCAGTGATAAACACAGCCTATATGTTACATAGACAGAAGAGAGAAAGGAGGCAACAGTGGTCAGTGATAAACACAGCCTATATGTTACATAGTAGAGAGAAAGGAGGCAACAATGGTCAGTGATAAATACAGCCTATATGTTACATAGACAGAACAGAGAAAGGAGGCAACAATGGTCAGTGATAAATACAGCCTGTATGTTACATAGACAGAAGGGAGAAAGGAGGCAACAATGGTCAGTGAATACAGCCTATATGTTACATATACAGAACAGAGAAAGGAGGAAAACAGTGGAAGAAAAGGAATAGAAAAGGAAAAGAGGAAGAGTAAAGGCTGGGGAGGATTGTGGGATAGGAACTTCGACTTAATTCTTAGTTGCTTTCAAAGGGAGATGACTGCGGGCAGAAATTGAAACAAAATTAAACGAAGTATTGCACTGCCAGACAAAAGAACACAGTCTAAAACAAACACAACGTTGTCTTCAGTGTGGTTCATCTTACCTGAAGAAGACCAAAGAGGTCAACACGTGTAGTGTTTGTTTTGGAAAAAAAACTTTTTCTTCTAGCGGTACAAAAATTATTCTTTTGATTTTAATTCTCATTTTTTTCTGTGCACGTATTTGAATTACAAAAATTCCACTAATGTATGAAATTTAATATTTGCTATTTGTTTGTAGCACAGCTGTATCATTATAGGGGAAAAATCCCCAAACTTCAAATTCAAACAGATGTGAAGGAAACAACAGTACCGAAGTGCAATGCTCTCGTCCGTATAGATGAAAGAGCGACAACTAAAGCATTAACACATCTGTGAAGTGAGTAGGTCATACTGACGAAGTCCATGTCCGCTTTCAAATCCACTACGAAGAGACAAACACTGGGGAACACGCTGTTATATCGATGTCACACCTTTCCCTTGCTGAAAGACATTTCCACACATGACAAGGCAACATGATTAACACCCTTTTATCATATCCGCGTCACGCCTTTCCCTTACTGAAAGACATTCCACATACATGACAAGGCAGCATGATGGAGTTATCCAAATCCACCCTTCAGTCTATTTATATTCCCCTTACAAGCAATAATTCTACACATCACCTTTGACAGTTAACTAATATTTCACTCGTTATGAAAAAGAAACATTCTCATGATCAAGGTGACACCACCAGAACATACTTATCAAACGATGATCTCGTCATTCAACATATCTTTAAGTTGTTGCCTACGAATAATTCGGAATGTGCTGAAGAAAAAAAAGGACATAATATTTTCCCTGGGGAAAAATTAATTTCTGCTCGTTTCCACAATAATGTATTTATGACACGTGATTTTATCACAGTATTGTCTAATTATATATTGTATCTAGTAATGCAAACTGCTACAAAATCATAGATAAAGTTAAGCAGTGGGTACTTTCAAAATGACAGAAAACTGAAGAGTCTTACATAATGAGAAAAGAATCATGCACTTGATTCAGGAAACTGCAGTTACAGAGTCTTGATGACATACTGAATCAGTACCTGTCAGATGACATACTGTCCATAACCAAGTCTGATAACACAGAAATTATCGTGAAACTGATAATACGCGACTACATTTCATCATATTTACAAACAAAATAACGATAAAAAAGTCATTTTATATTTTGAATATTACTAAAGATGATGTTGGTTTTGTGAAAGACATGAGTTTGCTAATCCCTATCTTTATATTCAGTGCGTAATCGCATATCATATGAATTAACATTTTCATAAGTTCTTTTCTCATATCATTATATTTATAATGGTTTACTTATTTTTACTATGCAAACCAGACATGAACAAAACTGTTCCATGCGTAGCTTCATTAAACTACGTTCTGTATGTACATCTTTCAAAGACCTCATCAAATAGAATATATATATATATATATATATATATATATATATATATATATATATATTATATATATATATGGTGCTCGGTACTTATCCTTGGAAGTTATCAGTTTATTGTAATTTAGTCCCTTGTGGATTCATTCCAAGAACTGGCCCTCAGCACCTGTGTCTTAAGAGGTTATCTTTTTTATATTTTCTACTTTTCACAAGAAAATGTAGCTTGATTTGTTCTTTCATGATTTTCTTTTGCTTCTTAGGTGGCACCTTTGGTTGGTTTTTTGAAAACTCAACAAACATACTATGGTATTGCACACCAGCCTTTTCCTGGGACAGCATTTTTCTTAAAATCGAAAAGGCAGAGGAGTTAAGTTACCACTTTCCGCGGTCACTGAGGAGAAACAATCGGATTTCGAAATACTGGTATCTGACCAGGAGTTGTATGTTAGTGAGTTTCCTCCCCATTGGAGATTGTTTTCCCCCTGGGAGACTACAAGCTTGCTGAAGGCTCATTTTGAGAAGCATTTATTAATCCCCATTCACCCACTCAAGCACATACTGTTAGTTAGGCAGAATCATCTACCACTGCAGATATGAATGCTTATTCCCCCCCGCCCCCCCCCCCCCCTGTTTTTTTTCTTCAATCTAAGACATAGGAGCAAGCTTTGTTTATAATTGAATATATATATATATAGTAGAGTAGAAAGAAACTCGTGGAGAGCGTGGCAGCAGAGAGTCCTCAGAAGAGAAGCCCCCTTCAAGCAAGTGTTTCGGCCCTTATCTCCTGACACTCTAGGGGGGTTGGGCCACACCCGGTTCATGACTCCGGATGTCCCTCTGCTGCCCCTTTTTTTTCCCATCTTGGGACGAGCCATGGCTGGGATTCGAACCCATGACCCTCTGGACATGCTCATTTTCCACTTAATGACTAGCGCTTTAACCACTGAGCCACAGGGACACCTGATATTTGTAGGGAAATTAAGCCTTATGAAGTTCACTTTTGTTCCTCCTTGACCAGATCCAGCTTGAACACCTCTCTGCCGCTTCTGCCATTGCTTTCAGGGCTCTGGTTTTTTCCTTCCCTGCAACTGAGAGCTGTTTCATGAGGCTGTATGCAGACGTTCCTACAAACCCCCTAGCTCCAATTTCTGCAGTGAGGACTTTGACCTGATAGCCTTCTCTCCTCAGGCTGTTTGCCAGATCAGCATACTTTTCAGTCTTGTAGATTTGAGCTGCCTCCATTCTGTTCTCATATGGCACCGTGAGCTCGATCATGATCAGCTGCTTGGTTGACTTAGAGTGGACTACTATGTCTGGTCTCATGCCACTCTTGCTGATGATCTCTGGGTGACTCTTCCATTCTGGGAGGTCTGCAGTGCACTCCCAGTCATCTGCCCCGTCCAGCAGACTCTGCCTGCATGTTTCGAGTGGCACTGTTGTTCTTGGCCATGATTTGCTGCCTCCTGCCGTGAAGAATGTTGCGGGTGCTTTTGGAGTCCTGATTTTCCCTTTTGTGGTGTTGGTACTAGCCCAGACTACTTGTACAATTTCTTTGAGCACTTGGTTGTGCCTCCATGTGTACCTTCCTTGAGCCAGGGCTACTTTACATGAGCTTAGGACATGCTCCACTGTTTGTTTTTCATGGCAGAGGGGGCATGCAGGATCGTCTGTTTTCCCCCACTTCACCAGGTTTGCATTTGAGGGCAGAAGGTCATATGCATATATATATATATATATTGCTCTGTTTATAATTGGATATATATATATATATATATATATATATATATATTCAATTATAAACAAAGCTTGCCCTTATGTCTTAGATTGAAGAAATAGGGGGAGATAAGCATACATATCTGCAGTGGTAGATAAT
>CM065723.1:82620537-82634823 GCA_033310375.1 Conus canariensis
GCAGTGACGCCTCCTTGATAAAACTGAAACTGTAACAGAACTGTTTCCAATTATTTGACAGTTACAAAACATACGCGTTTATAGGTCAGATAGGACAGTCACAAAGCATAGGCCTGTATAGGTGAGGTATTAAAAGCTAATAATACTAAAATTCACCCGGACCAGAATTCTTCAATTATCCTTGTCATAAAACAAATCAGCATGAGCCTGCATCTACGTAAGAAGTCTTTTGACTTTATTCGGACGATAATTCACGAAGTTTGTTCGTCATAAATTAAATCAACATGGACTTTCATCCAGTCGATAAGTTCCAATTCTTTTGATTTTTTCTGCTTTTCCTTCCAAGTATTAAATGTATACATGAATGGATTAATGGCGGAGTTTAAGGGCATTACAAATATCGCCAGGGCCACATTAACTTGTCCAGGGACTGGAATACCAGCTGATGCCAATATTCCACACAGGCCAATAGGAAACCAACACATGAAATCTGTTAGTGCAATAGTGATCAGCCGTCGAGCTATGGTCATGTCCCGTGACACTTTGGTGGAGTTGATTTTAAAACTGTTGTTTTGTACTGACCAGTAGATCGATGCCTGGCCGATGGAGATGAACAAAAACAAAATAAAGTTGAAGGCAATCAATACACTGAAAGAATACACTTTTCCTTTGAAATCTTGTCTCGTTACCGGTAGTGGAATACAAATACCTGTCTGACTGTAAAACTCCCAGTGTGATGTCACTGGAAGCAAAGGCAACAGGGCAATACACCAGCCAGCCAACCAGGTCAACAGACAGACCAACGCTGCAGATGATTTTCCAAAGCGCAGTGTACTAAATGGGAAGCAGATGACCACAAAACGGTCCAGAGTGATCGAGCAGATGATCAGGGCTGATACTTCACAAGACAACAGAGACAGAAACCCAGCCACCTTGCAGCTCACACTGTTTTTCCATAGGTCGTCATAATGGAGATATTTGCCACGGAACTGTTCATCAGCCACTCCTATGATAGTCATGTAAGCTCCCATCAGAAAGTCAGCCATGGTCAGGTTTGTGACAAACACGGTGAATCCACTAGAGGAAGCCATTCTCTTTACAAAAACACGTGCACAGAAACAGAAGAGGTTGCCTGACACTGCCAGACAGGTCATCAGCCACAGAAACCCACGGTAGGTCCATGACTGTAGTAAATCCTCACAGGAGGAAATTTCATCTTTAGGGGCATGACAGTCTGAGCCATCAAATTTACTAGGCAGTATTCTATTGCAGCACAGCTTATAGTTCTGTGCCGAAACGAAACGCAGATGGAAAAGGTCTTTGAAAATGTCTTCTGGAAACGTTTCCAAAGGACTGCCGTCCATATATAATTCAGTCAGGTGTGGAATGTACTGAAAACCATTGGGACTGATAGTATGAATAGAAGTAGAAGTCAAATTGAGTTTTTGTAAGCGAGGAAAGATTGCAAATACTTTGGAGTCTAGTATTGTCAGTTCTGTCTGTGACAGATCTATTGATGTGAGGGTTGGTCTTTGAATGTGAGAGGAAAGATCAGCACAGAGTAACGTAATGGGATTGTTAGACAGGGACAATAACTGTATATTTTCCAAGCCATGGAAACAGGTCATACTGACGTAATGCAGCTCGTTACCAGTGAGGTCAATGACCCTCAAATTCAACAATTTCATTTCGGGTAAGACTGTTAGTGAACATCTGACAAGAACCAGATGAATAAGGTACAGATTACTGCTCACATCAGATGGTGTCATTGATGTACCGGAGGCATCCAAAAAGCGGATTTGAGGAAACAATTTTGCATTGAAAGGCTGGACACACTGAAAACTATAAGCCTGACAAAGGCAATGTTCAGGACACTCAATGGTGCACCAAAATTCATCATCATGCATTGGACAGTGAGGCCAGCCATCACAGACGTGGTCACTGTGTATACATACCTGTGATAACCGGCATTGAAGAAGTCCTGGACATGTCATCTCTTCACACCTCTCTTCGTCCTGACGCTCTATACAGTCATACATTCCATTGCACCGTGTGTAAAGGGGCAGACAGTCGTTTAGGTGACCAGGACAACGATAATGACTGTCAGGACAGGAGTCATTTGACTTCATTTTTTCTGCGGTGAACCTAGATATTCCATCGAAATCGATGAGAGCAGGATACGGAACGCGTGGTGTATAAGAAGCTCCAACAACCATCTCGACTCGATGACATGATATTTCATCTGATTCGTCCATACAGTGTGGCATGCCATCGCACATGTTGTCATATGAAACACACTGACCATTGGTGCACGTGAAAAATGTTTTAGTACAAACGGGATGCTTGCAGAAAGACTCATCTCTGGAATCCAGACAGTCAGTTGTGAAGTCACAGACAAGGCTGTATGACAGGGTCATGGTGAGTTCATCATTACACATAAACGTAAAAGGAACAGAGGTAGGGTCATCTGTGGGATTAAACAAGTTAATGTCTGTTGCTTGTTCAGGAAAGTGGCAGCTGGATCTACAATGCTGACCACACAATTTATCTTGGTTCAAGCCACTTGATAAATATTTATGTGTCATATGACCCACAATACACGTTATCATGGAGAATTGCTTCTTCAGCAGTGATACTCCTGTGGTAGTTAAATGCACATTTTTTTTTAAATTAGGGTTTTGTTTGGCCATGTTTATTCTGATTTCACATATTGTCCCACATGACCAACGACTATTGATGACAGTAACATGCATGTGTGGTAACGACATGTAGGAAAGCATATTGTCAATTTCATTAAAGTGATGAACACTAAAATGATGATGAAAGACAGTTCTATCTTCACTACATAAACTTCGTTTGTACATAATGGGCATTGACTTCTCACCATAACGCAAACCCAGGCAGAAATTCGGGGTATTCCAGTTTCTCTTTGATGTTTTGGTAAGGAGTTTGTACGGGTCATTCAGACACACAGGAATCTTTGGAATGCCACCTGACAATCTGCAATGTTCATTAGCCCTTTCATTGCCGTGTGTTTTATCACCTTGAACTTCACCCACATCCCAAATAACTTTGTAGCACTGACCACACCATGCAATAAGACCCTGGCAGTCAGCACTGCTGAAGGGACAGTGTTCTGTTTCATCTCGTCCATCATCACACTCTGTCTTTAGGTTACAAGTCACGTGATGCTGAAAGCTGGAATAGAGCTCCACTGAGCAATTCAACAATCCCGTTGATAGAGTTTGGGGTCCTTTGCCCTCGGGAAAGAAAGAAAAGAAAAACTGGAAATGTAAAAGGAAATCGTACCCCCTTAACACTTTCACAACAAATCTAGTGTCATTGAAATGGTACAAACTGTAAGAATTCGACTCAATGTCAGACGATCTCCAGACCCTGATTGTTTGACTCCTCTGTTGGAAAGCACCAACTGATTGATTGTACGGATTTTTGTACCGAAGCAGAATTACGTTTCTAGAACCTCTCTCGAAGATTTTGAAACTGACCATGAGTGTAGTAGAGGTGGATGGTCCATCTATGTCCTTCCACCAAGGACCAGGATCATTTTCACTGACATTTCTCATTGTGATGTGTCCTGATGACTGGGAGGTCATGACAAGAACCAGGGGGCCAGGCGCTTTGAGGATGACTTGCGTTTTTAATGACACAGGTCAATCATATTGAATTGACCTAAACTGAACTACAAGTCCAGAGAGCAATCAACATCAGAAAAAACACAATTTCGACATAGAATGATGCCTCATAACAGAGTGTAAAACAGACTATAATCAATCAACATCAGAAAAACCACAATATGGACATAGAATGATGCCTCATAACAGAGAGTAAAACGGACTATAATCAGAACAATGTGTTTACAAATAAGGTCAGGAAATGGAACTCTTAATATTAAACTGTGGCAATATCCGTCTGAACATTTAACGAGGCACAGACCAAGTATTTAAGATAATTATGTCATTGTAACATGAAATATTTAGTTACATGGAATATATTAGGATTCAGCAAAAATGCATACATGTATAAATAGGTAGACAGGTAATTGAAAATGAAATGAGGCAGGGAACAGTAAACAATAAAGAGTAAACAAGTGGGGTAACGTTTGCTCCCATAAGAAAACCTAACACAGAGTAACTTTCATTCAAGACTGGCACAGCCTTTTAAACTTGAATAAAGTCAGACAAATACAAAGACGAACAATCTAATAGTGGGGAAAAAAAACAAGCGCAGGCCAACAACTCAACTGTCTTCATAGTAATGACTTGGCAAAGATTTAGACTTAAGGGGGGGTGGGGGATGGGGGGGGGGGGGAGGGAGGTTGAAGACGGAGAAACTGGGAACATCACATTAAGAAAATATGTTATAGATATGAAAACTCTTCACTAGCTGCATGAGGGAACCATCAAAATCCCCTTCGAAGGCAGATCTATTTGTATTGCCTGCTCCGAGGCCTTTCGTCCGCTGGATCGGAACTCATCAGGGAGACACGGCTGGTTGTGTCTGTGCTCCTGGCGTCAAATAGAGACACACCACAGTCCATAATACCGTGGTGTTCTCACCACCAAGAGTGCAAAAAAGAATCCAATAGCACCCCCAAAGCAGCCAGCGAAGGGTAGTAAATGAAACCAAACGAAAGTGTGGGGAGGAAAAAAGTTGCTAAAAAAAACTAGACATTATGCAAACAGTATAAAAGGTAGGGGACTGTGGTGTGTCTCTATTTGACGCCAGGAGCACAGACGCAACCAGCCGTGTCGCCTAGCTCCCTGATGAGTTCCGATCCAGCGGACGAAAGTTCTCGGAACAGGCAATACAAATAGATCTGCCTTCGATGGGGATTTTGATGGTTCCCTCATGCAGCTAGTGAAGAGTTTTCATTTTCAGCTTCCATTGCCTCCACTATGCTGGTGCAGATGTCGTATATCATCAGAGGCCATAGGAGCTTTGGTATCAGCATAAACTGCAGACACCAGACCTTGTATTTGCCAGGGAGCCCACACTGGTCAATGGTCTCCAAGCCTTCTTCCGACATCTGCTTGGTTTCTGTTGCTCTTTGTGTGTCTTTCAGCGTATCATCATACCATCTTCCAAGGCTCTTGACTGGTTCTTCTGTGACTGTTGGAATGGCCTGGTTGGCAACACTGAAGACCACAGATTCGACCACTTTTCCTTTCCTCAGTGAGAGACTCCGTGATTTCTTTGGCTTGAACTTCATTCTGGATGAGGCAACTATGTCGTCCAGCCTCTCCAGCACATGACGTGTCTCGTCTTCTCTGGATGAAATCACTGTAGTGTCATCCATGAAGGCCTTGAGAGGAGGCATCTTGTATCCATCGCCAAGGTCTGTTTGTCTCGCGTTGTTTGTTGCTGCTTTCAATATGAGTTCCATTGCCAGCACGAACAGTATTGGGGAAATTGCACAGCCCATTGCAATGCCCACTTCCAAGTTGATCCAATCTGTTGTGTACTCTTTGGTAGAGAACCGCATTGAGAAGCCATTGAAGTACTTCTTGAGCATGTCGGGGATGTTCTTTGGCACATGGTACATCTCAAGAGCCAACTGTATCATCTCATGGGGCACAGATCCATATGCGTTTGCCAGATCAAGCCACACTACGTCCAGGTCTCTCTTTTCTGTTTTTGCGTTTTGGATTGCGTCCCAGATCATTGTGGCGTGTTCTACACAGCCAGCCACGCCTGGGATGCCACCTTTCTGGACTGACACATCCAAGTACTTGTTTTCCATCAGGTACTTGGTCAGCCTTGCTGCCATGACAGAGAAGAAGATTTTCCCTTCGATGTTCAGTAGTGATATTGGCCTGAACTGGCTGATGTCACTTGAGTTTTGCTTTTTGGGGATATACACACCATCTGCCGTCATCCACTGGCCGCTGATCTTCTGGTTTCTCCAAGCCGATCGCAGCAGCCTGTGGAGCCACTCCAGCACCTTGGGACATTTCTTGTAAAGCTGGTAAGGTATTCCGTTTGGCCCTGGTGATGATTTGGCTCTGGCTTTGTCGACCACCTTCTTGATTTCCGCCAACGTTGGAGGCTTGCCATTGAACTGTTCCTCAGGGTTGGTTGGCCACACCAGACCTTGAATGTCGAGTGGTGCTTTGCTCTGTGAGTCAGAGTATGTTTTCCTGAGATGCTGCTCAAGAACTCCTTTGTCCACACTTAGGGTCCCAGATTTTGGCTGCTCAAACAGTGTTCTGGCAAACTGGAAGGGGTCTCTGAAGAAGCGCTCTTGTGTCTTCTTTTTGCTCTTCCTCTTCCTCGCAGATTCCGCTTTGCTGAGGGCGCTGTGTTTTTCTTTCAGGTCTTTCCACAGTTTTTCCAAGCCTTGTTTTTCAGCTGGCAGTGCGGTCTTCATTTGCTTCTTGAGGTTTTTCTTTTGGACCCTGATCTTGTCCATCTTTTCTTGGCGTCTGGATTTCTTTGGAGGTGTTTTCTCTTTGGGTAGTTTTGCTCCATAGGCGTCTCTACATGTGGCATACACAATGTCCCCATATGTGGCTAGTTTGTGTTCCAGGGTGCTTTTCCCTATCAGTGCATCGAGTCTTTGGACGATTTTTGCATCCAGTTTCTCCCAATCTTCAGTTTCGTTTGCTCGTGGCAGGTTGAGTTTCAGGCGCCTGGCATCGAGGGCCTGTGCAGATTCTTCATCCGAACCAACAGCGTGGATGTCCTTGGCACTGTGGTTTAAATCCTGGCCTTGGTCTTCCGACGTCTTATCTGCTGATACAGTGTGCTGCTGCTCATTCAGATGAGTCTTCACACATCCCATCTTTTGTTCTGTGGATCGTCATGCCACGGGTGGTAGCGAAACGCTTTCCACAGACACATGGATATTCCATTTGGTCCATGTTCATAGTCCGTTTGGGATTTGCAGTCGTGATTGGTTGAGCACCGATGGATTCATCATTCTCTCCCCCTTTCGGTGAATCCTGGGAGCATCTTTTCCTTTTATTTTTAGTAGCCACATGTTTATGGCAAAGTGGGGAGCCAGCCCACAGAGCCCTTGGTTCTGGTCTTTCCCAGTGTCCTCCGGTCTTTCCTGGACATCCTCCGGCCTATTCCCGGAAGTCAATGGTTTACCCATGCATCAGTAGAAAGAAACTCGTGGAGAGCGTGGCAGCAGAGAGTCCTCAGAAGAGAAGCCCCTTTCAAGCAAGTGTTTTGGCCCTTATCTCCTGACACTCTAGGGGGGTTGGGCCACACCCGGTTCATGACTCCGGATGTCCCTCTGCTCTGGGCTCAGGGCTCTGTTTTTGTTTTTTTCTTCCCTGCAACTGAGAGCTGTTTCATGAGGCTGAATGCAGACGTTCCTACAAACCCCCTAGCTCCAATTTCTGCAGGAGAATACAGTTCCCCTTACTTCAGCCTCCCAAGCAATTACTTTGTTTTGGAAGCCACGTTCCCTCAAAATGCAGGATAGAGTGGGATAATTTTTGGTCGTGTAAAAGTGAGTTTTGTCATGCAACGCTCCTTTTGAACGGCGACTTCCATCAGAATCTTTTGTTTTAAATGGGATTATATGTCTAGTGTCGTGCCATTCCTCTTGATGATCTCTGGATGGCTTTTCCATTCTGGAAGGTCTGCTTTTTACTCCCAGTCATACGTTCTATCCAGTAAACCAGTCCTTCCATGCTTGTGACGTCACAGCTGTTTCAGATCAGGATTTGTAGCCTTGTGTGTACAGAGCATCCTTGCTGGAGCTTCTTCAGCAGAGCTAATTGGATGGACATTATCTTTAGTAGTGCTAATTGGATGGAGAACTTCTTCAGCAGTGCTAATTGGATGGACAGCTTCTTTAGCAGTGCTAATTGATGGACAGTTTCTTTAGCAGTGCTAATTGGATGGACAACTTCTTTAGCAGTGCTAATTGGATGGACAACTTCTTTAGTAGTGCTAATTCGATGGACAGCTTCTTTAGCAGTGCTAATTGGATAGACAGCTTCTTTAGCAGTGCTGATTGGATTGACAGCTTCTTTAGCAGTGATTATTGGATGGACAACTTCTTTAGCAGTGCTAATTGAATGGACAGTTTCTTTAGCAGTGCTAATTGGATAGACAGCTTCTTTAGCAGTGCTAATTGGATGGACAACTTCTTTAGCAGTGCTAATTGGATAGACAGTTTCTTTAGCAGTGCTAATTGGATGGACAGCTTCTTTAGCAGTGCTAATGGTATAGACAGTTTCTTTAGCAGTGCTGATTGCATAGACAGCTTCTTTAGCAGTGCTAATTGGATAGACAGCTTCTTTAGCAGTGCTGTGACGGAGCGTTTCCCGTCCAGTCACAAATTTTGATCCTGACAACTATTCACCCCACACAACAGTCGCCCCACCAGGCCTCGCTGACACAACAGTAACAGTGAGCTGAAGAAGACAGGGCGACCCTGTCGAAATATTCTCAAAGTAAGTTTTTCTGAGTCTAAATACTTTTCTAATGTCGAATCCAGAATCCAGAAACCTATATTCCTATTCAGGCATATATTTTTCCACTCGTTTAAGCTTTACTTTTACATGTAAAAATTTTGCATGCAGCGCCACAAGCGCGTTATTATGAGTCATGAAGAGCTTATCCTGTTAGAAAATAATTGTCTTAACTTGTTGTTGAAGTTATTTGATGTTCAGATTCAATATATGTTACAACATGGAGATGAAGCATGGGGAATAAAGGAGGCTGTTACTCATTGTAGAAAGCTTCATTTATATGCATTGAAAACATATGTTGGAGTTTTGACACTGACACCTAATGTTTTGTCTATGGCGAGACAAGTCGATGTCCTGTATATTTGCTGTCTGTAATCAAATATATCCAGTACCAGTTAACATTAAATCAGATGGATGTTCAAAGACTACCTCACAAGGCATACAGAATGTTGTTAGATCTGGATTGTAAGGATAAGAAAAACTGGGTGTCAAATGCTCGAAACAAGCTATATGAATATGGATTTGGTGTTGTATGGCTGAGTCAAGGTGTTGGAGACGCGAAAGCCTTTATACATGTATTTCGTTAAAGATTGGTTGACTGTAGATGGCAAGAATGGGACTTTCGCTTTGAAAATGGTGACGGATTTAATTTTCATACAATGGTAAATGGTTTACATAGTGGCCCAAACTACATGTCAATGTCTATTAATAGGGGATAGAAGCGTATGATGACAAAATTTCGTTTTGGTATATCTGACATCTCTGTTAATATTCTCGCTATAGACAATCCATAAATTGTTATCTTCTTTGTCCATCAAGTGGCGAGTCAAAAGAAGATGAATTTCAATTTGTGCTTATTTGCCCACAGTTTTGTGATCTCAGAGAACAGTTTATTCCACTTAGATATTTCAAACAGCCATGCTTATCTAAAACTTTTTAATGTCGTCAAGAAATGAGAATATTGTTAAACAGCTCGTGTTATGTTTGAACAAAGCGTTACCAGAAGAACCTAGTCACGTACTAATTCATGGGACTGTATGTCTTTTACACATACACCCCCTTCTATGGGGCTATGGCCTTTACGAATAAAATGTGAATCTTTCTCTCTCTCTCTCTCTCTCTCTCTCTCTCTCTCTCTCTCTCTCTCTCTCTCTCTCTCTCTCTTCTCTCTCTCTCTCTGTCCATCATGATTTGGCTGCTGCTATTTATGCTGTTGCTTGTTATGATTATATGGATGATGATGTCGGTGTTGATCAAGCTGGTATAGGTCAAGGTGGTGGTGATGTCAATGATGTGATTAGTCAGAAGGGTTATACCAATGTTGTTGATGATATTACCAGTCATAGGTATGGTATTATTATTGATGATGGTCGTGTTAGTCATCATGGTGGTGATGACAGTAATAATGTCGGTGATGTCACTGGTCATGACGTAGGGAATGTCAATGATGTCAATATTCATGGTATTGGGGATGTTGGTGTTGTCATTGGTCATGATTCTGGGGATGCCAGTGATGTCATCAGCCATGAAATTGAGGATAGCAGGGATGTCAATAGTCATGATAGTGGGGGTATCGGTGATGTCATTTGTAATATTGGGAATGTTGGTGATGTCATTAGTCGTGATATTGGAGATGCTGGTGATGTCATTAATTACAATATTGGGGATGCCAGTGATGTTATTCGTCATGATATTGGGGATGTTGGTGATGGTATTGGTCATGATATGGGGATGTCAATGATGTCATTACTAATGATATCGGGCATGTCGGTGGCGTCATTAGCTATGATATTTGGGATGTCAATGATGTCATTACTAATGATATCGGGCATGTCGGTGGCGTCATTAGCTATGCTATTTGGGATGTCAGTGACGGTGTTGGTCATGAGGGTGGGGATGTTAATGAAGTTATTCATCATGATAGTGGCGATGCCGGTGATATTATCAATTATGATACAGGGGATACCAGTGGTGTTGTTGGTCAAGATATTGGGGATATCAGTGATACCGCTAGTCATGATAGTTGGGATGTCGGTGGTGTCTCTGGTCATGACATTGGTGTTGTCAGTGATGTTATTAGTCATGAAGGTGGAGATGTTAATGATGTTATTAGTCATGATATTGAGGATGTCAGTGATGTTATTGGTCATGATATGACCATGATAATGCAAATGATGTGGATGATGACGTTTTCGACCACAAGCAAGAACGTTTTCAAAATGAACGATTAACTTTTTTGACTTTTAACATTGAGGGACTGGCACGTATTTATGAACCTGATATGTGATCTTTTATTGGAAATTTTGACTTTGCTTTGCTGGTGGAAACTTTTTCTCAGATCTTTTCTTCACAGTGTTTTCCCGAGCACAAAGCCTATGTTACACCGGCTGTCAGACTGACTGACTCTGTCACTACCCGCCTCTCAGGCGGCGTTGTGCTATTAGTCAGAAAGGAACTAACTGCTTATATTGAATGTATTGAAATGGAATACGATAATGTAGTTATTTTGAAGTTATCTAAACGTTTATTTAATTCACACTCTGACATTGTTTTATTGGGTGCATATCTCCTCCGACTGACTCGGCATACTACAAAGATACGGAGATAACTAATGGTGTTGCACTAATTGAACAGTGTATTTTGGATGTTCTTAGACTGCTTGGCGATGTTCAATTTATTTTGTTTGGTGATTTTAATGCTAGGACTGGTACCGAATACCCTCATGATGACATTATCCCTGATGACTTTTTTGATAACTCTTCTGTGACCCATGTTAATTCAAGCCATCCTAGGCGACATTCTGTGGATCATGTCGTGAACAGTTTTGGAAGATATCTCATTAATGTCTGTGAACAGTTTAGTTTTTCAATACTAAATGGAACTGTAGTGGGTGATGCACATGGGAATTTTACATATGTGGCTTCATCTGGTTGTAGTGTTATTGATTATTTCTTGATGTCGAGCAGCCTTTTGTCCTTGTGTTCGTCGTTGAAAGTTCAGAGCAGAATTGAGTCTAAACATATGCCAGTAGTTTTGGAGTTGTTGACCACCACTATTGCTGAGATTCCAGAAAGAGTTCAGCCTAAAGGTAAATCTTATTCTAAGTATGTTTGGAATGAAGATTTTAGTCAAGACTTTTATTTGTGTTTGGATTCTGATGAGGTTAAAAACCACATCAATGAAAGCAATTGAACTCGTTGATTATGATATTAACGCCGCTTTGACAAAGTTTAATGAGGGTTTATATATAGCTGGACGGTGTATGAAGAAGACTGTAACAACATGTAGGGACAAAAAGCAGGTATGGTACGACTTGGAATGTAGACAAAGTAGATTATTTCTAAGGAGAAAGTTGAGAGTTTTTAACAGGACACACGATGACACGGATAGACTGGCATGTTGTGAGAAAAGAAAACAATATAAGTACTTGTTAAGAGATAAAGCAGCTGGACACAGGGAGAGGGTGCTGTTGACGCTACAAGAAAAATGAATGATCCAAAAGTTTTCTGGGCTACTGTGAAGTCTTATGCTTCAAAATCTTCCGCTTCAAATGAAATTACTAAAGAGGAATGGTATAATCATTTCAACAATGTATTCAATTCACTGCCTGTTGATGGTAACGATGTTGATTCCTTTGACATTGATGGCTATGGTAGTAATGATGATGTTGGTTTCCATGGTGGCGAACAGGTTGATGACGATATTATTGAAGCTTTAGAAGATGATAATATAGATATTCTTGAGCGAGACATAAATAATGATGAAGTTTTGGAAGCTATAACAGCACTAAAAAAGGGTAAGGCTTCGGGACCAGATTGTATAATTGGTGAATTTTTCAAAAACCCGTCAACACAAATAATACAATTTCTTGTTAAATACTTCAATTTTCTTTTCACGTCTGGTTCATACCCTGATGTATGGATGGAGTCTTTAATCCAACCATTACATAAAAAAGGTGATACTGCTGTCCCAGATAATTATAGAGGTATATCTTTGCTGAATATAAGTAGTAAAATTTATAGTTTTATTTTAAATAAAAGACTGTCAAACTGGATAGAACAAAAAGAATTAATCCATGAAACCCAAGCCGGCTTTCGAAAACATTACAGTACTATTGATCAGATCTTTACTTTAACAGCGGTAGTTCAAAAGCAGTTAGTTAAACGCAAGAAATTGTATGTTGCTTTCATAGATTTTAAGAAGGCGTTCGATTCGGTGGTACGGGAAAGGCTTTGAATTGTTTTGAAGAAAAATAAGATAAGGGGTAAAATGTTCAATGCAATAAAGAGCATGTATAATGTTGTAAAGGCTAGGGTTAGAGTAGGAGGAGATGTTTCAGAAACATTTATGTGCCCTCGTTGCCTTAAACAAGGAGAAATATGTAGTCCTGTTTTATTTTCTCTTTTTATTAATCATTTAGCTGAAGAAATTACACGAACAGGAAAGCATGGTGTTCAACTTAATCCCGATTTCATAGAAATTTTATTCCTCCTCTTTGCAGACGACGTTGTGCTAGTTTCAGATACCATAAACGGATTACTAACTCAACTAAATATCTTATGGAATGTGTCCAAGCGATTAGGACTAATTGTGAACCTTGAAAAATCCAATATCGTTATATTTAGAAATGGTGGTTATGTTTCTATTCGCGAAAGGTGGAAATATGGAAATGATACACTTTCGATAGTAAATATGTATAAATACTTAGGTATATTCCTTTCTACCCGTCTGTCATATACACATTCTCTTTTGGATTTGTCCAGTCGTGCAAAAAAGGGGTAATTGTAATATTTCGTATTTTATGGTCAATTGGTAATTCGTCTCCTGCAGTATTTTTCAAATCTGTTTGATGGCCAAATGCAGCCCATGCTGACGTATGGGGCTGAGATAGGGGTATAAGAACAAATCTTCAGCCAATTGAATCTGTTCATCTTTTTTCTTTAAAAAGGTTTCTCAATATAAAAATACATTCTTCAAATATACTAGCTTATGGTGAGACTGGACGATATCCACTTTTTGTAAATGTTTATGTTAAATGCCTGAAATATTGGTTACGCATTCTGAGAATGCCACTGAATAGGTTACCACTTAAAGCATATAACATGTTACTAACTCTGCAGAATCAAGATAAAGAAACTTGGGTGTCCTCCATATGGAATCTTTTATATCGTTATGGTTTTGGACACGTTTGGGAAAGCCAAGGTGTCGGAAACTGTAATTTGTTCATATCAACCTTTAAAAATAGATTAATAGAGTGTTATAAGCAGGAATGGCATTTTGAAAATAAAAAACAAGAGATAGATTCTCTTTTTTAGTTCATTCAATTCCCGGGGTTATCTATTAGTTTTCATCTGACTACGTAAAAATGTTCCTGTTTCGAAATGCTTTGATTTGATTAAGAACCCTTTGGTTTTCTCATCATTGAAACCTCATCGTTTTTCGCCCTTGTCAAAATGTTTCAGGGAAAATTTGAACTGCCCATTTTGTTTTGTTAGAGAAACGGTAGAAAGAAACTCGTGGAGAGCGTGGCCAAACAGAGAGTCCTCAAAGAGAAGCCCCCTTCAAGCAAGTGTTTCGGCCCTTATCTCCTGACACCTAGGGGGGTTGGGCCCCACCCGGTTTTATGACTCCGGATGTCCCTCTGCTGGGCCCCCTTTTTTTTTTCCCTCTTGGGACAGCCATGGCTGGGATTCCCAACCCCTGACCCTCTGGACATGCTCATTTTCCACTTAATGACTCGCGCTTTAACCACTGACCCCCAGGGAAAACCTGATTTTTTTTAGGGGAAAATTTAAACCTTATGAAGTTCACTTTTTTTTCCTCCTTTACCAGATCC
>CM065723.1:82634923-82647423 GCA_033310375.1 Conus canariensis
AAAAATGAAGCTGATAGAAAACAAGAAAGATAAACAAAAAAGGCGATCAAAGAGGCGCTAAAAAAACAAAGTTCTCAAATCAAAGGAGAAACCTACACTAAGCACGCGGTAGGAGCAGGCCTGATTTTTTAAGGCAAAGCGGATTGGGGAAGGGGGGGGGGGTGTGGGGGGGCAGACGTATGGTGAGATTGGATCTGAAGTGATGAAATGACGAAAAGAATAAATAAAACATAAACAGCTAGATTTCTGCATTATGCACTCTCAGTTCGACCGACAGCTTCACGCGCACAAGATAACAATCTCTTATTTCACACAGTAATTCACTTTTCTCTCGCTGTTCAACTTGTCTCCGACTTGTTAGAACTGGAGCAAGTTCGATGAGCCAAGGGTCTCAAGGGAGAGGGAGAGCATGCAGCTGGCACTCCACAGTGCCAGAGCTTAGAGTCGCCAGTCGGTGTGTCCCAGTGAATCCTTCTCACAGTCAACAGGGGTCAGAGCCCGATGGGTGTGACTCAAAGAAGAATCCCATTCATATTAACAGCAGGCTGAAAGGGGAAAACAACCAATGCCTGACAAGGACTGTAAGTAGATATTCTCAGCTGACGTATCCTTGTCAGTTCTTTGCCATTCGTTTTTTTTTTTCTGCATTTTTTCTAATGTTTCTTTTATCCACCTTTTCATTTACATACCCACAGAATGAGGGGTTAAAGGAACGAAACGATGAGAAAATCAACTGTCCCTGTTTGCTAGCCTCAAAGATCGAAGGGGAAGGTTTGTGTTATTTTCTAACAATGAGGATAAACAGATAAACAAGCAAACAAATGGTTAAGCAATACGAATACATACCCATCTTCCAAAAGCTCCAGACCCAGTGTGAACACATGAAGGAAGTAAAGTAGATATAACTGCATACTCTTAACTGCACATCCTAATCACATACGTTGTGTACATACTACAGGTGGTCATCATAATCACATACGGTGTGTACATGCTACAGGTGGTCATCATAATCACATACGGTGTGTACATGCTACAGACGGTCATCATAATCACATACGGTGTGTACATGCTACAGACGGTCATCATAATCACATACGGTGTGTACATGCTACAGACGGTCATCATAATCACATACGGTGTGTACATGCTACAGGTGGTCATCATAATCACATACGCTGTGTACATGCTACTGACGGTCATCATAATCACATACGGTCTGTACATGCTACAGATGGTCATCATAATCATATACGCTGTATCATGCTACAGGTGGTCATCATAATCACATACGCTGTGTACATGCTACAGACAGTCATCATAATCACATACAGTGTGTACATGCTACTGGCGGAAGAAGAGAAGCTGGCCATGGGCAAATTAGTCCACAAAACCAGCCGCCTTGGCAGAGTGGTTAGTATTGTGGATTTTCAGCCTCTTCAGAGCCATTCATTTGTGGATTATTTTTTCTGCTCAGTCCCACTCCTACGCAGAGTTGAGTTTGCTATGGGCTCAGCTTGGAAGACTGGGACTACACAGTCGAGTTTCATTCGTGGATGCGTTTCTGAGGGGTTTGTTCAAAATTCTTGACCAAAACTGAATGTGTCTGTATCTCTCAGGCCTGGTTGAAGCCTGGATACATGAGGAAAGTAAGCGTAGAATACAGCCCGATCATGCAGTCTTAGCCTTGAATGGAAATCCGTAAGGTTATCTTCATCATCCTCATCCTTATCGATCAGCATAAAAGATGTCTTAAATCACGTAGCCTTTCCTGGCCTGCTTTTATGATGATCTCAGCTCCCTCCACATCTCTTCGTCTATGCTTTAGATTTGGATCGGCCAGGGTAACCTGTATCGGTAAATTCACGGAGATCATTGTTGGACGAGGTGCTTCCCTCGAGAGATCGAACTCATTTATGATGGCTCCTGGACTAAGCAATTACTGTCGTCATTTGGCGGCGAAGGTGGTGTACGGCATCTGGTGAATCAGAACAGGTAGCCCTGAACATCGCTGAAATGACTCAGCAGCAGTGCGGTGTCTCCTCTGGTGGGTTGCTTCATGAAACTTGACATTGATGGCTCCCTATGGATTGCTGGTGCCGGGGCTGTGGCAGGCAATGCCAGGCTGTGGCTGTGGACAGGTCGCTGGAATGAGCGGCGTGGGAGTGAAACTTGACTTTGATGGCTCCCTATGGATTGCTGGTGCTGGGGCTGTGGCAGGCAATGCCAGGCTGTGGCTGTGGACAGGTCGCTGGAATGAGCGGCGTGGGAGCAGCGCCTCAGAGGTGGCACGGTAAATGAGACATCTACAAAAAAATTACCCCAGTGATTTTTCTTTCATGGATTTCTGATGAGACATCTACAAAAAAATTACCCCAGTGATTTTTCTTTCATGGATTTCTGATGAGACATCTACAAAAAAAATTACCCCAGTGATTTTCTTTTCATGGATTTCTGATGAGACATCTACAAAAATTTACCCCAGTGATTTTTCTTTCATGGGTTTCTGATGAGACATCTACAAAAAAAATTACCCCAGTGATTTTTCTTTCATGGATTTCTGATGAGACATCTACAAAAAAATTACCCCAGTGATTTTTCTTTCATGGATTTCTGATGAGACATCTACAAAAATTTACCCCAGTAATTTTTCTTTCATGGATTTGTTTTTGCACGATGACAAACTATCAGGACGTCAAACCCTGGGAACAGTCCAGTCGTCTTCATCGCCATTCACCACAGGGCTGGAACAACAGGATATTGACAGTTGTCTCCCCTCTTATTCTTCATTTCCTTCCTTCTCTCCTCCAGAACTTTTTAACTGCTCCTTATTTCTGTGGGTCATGCTTCTGTCTGCTCCATTCCCTATTTGTAATTCCTCCTTTTTCAATTGTTGTTTTTGCACCTCTCTCTCTCCTCTCTCTCTCTCTCTCTCTCTCTCTCTCTCTCTCTCTCTCTCTGGTGTGTGTGTGTGTGTGTGTGTGTGTGTGTGTGTCTGTCTGTCTGTCTGTCTGTCTGTCTGTCTGTCTTCTGTCTGTCTGTCTGTCTGTCTGTCTGTCTTCTCTCTCTCTCTCTCTCCTCTCTCTCTCTCTCTCTCTGTCCTGTCCAACGAAGGACAAATGCAGGTTGACAATCCATCAAAGGGTATTGGCCGACCACTACAAGGTATGGAGCCTTGATCAACATCTAGTGTGTTCAAACTCCTCGGCTAATCCAATCAGCTGTTCGGTGGAGAGTATCTGACCTACTTACTCACCCCCCCCCCCCCCCCCCCTTTCATCTTCAGTGGAGAACAGGACTGGAGCACGAGCATCAAGAGCGATGGGGACGGAGGAAGACACAGTTTGGATGTGTCGTTATCAGTTAACAATGACCTATAACAGAGGTGCATATTTCATCGAGATGTAATGCAAGGCAGGTGGATGAGAATGAAAATACAACGTTTGTTCGTTTTCCTTTGCAGAATACTGAAGCTTAAAGCACAAAGTAAAACTGCTGGTAGCCATATTGGGAAGGTAGTTTTGTGCATTCTACATCTTTGTGACGGCTGTGAAAAAAGATAATTATTATGTCTTCTCTTGCGTTGTGCAGTAACTAAAACATAACCTGGCGTTCTGTTTTGTGTACTTATTTGAATATTGACTTTTCTTTCCATAAAAATCAGCATTATGTTCCGTTATTTTGACACAACCCGGTCAAATCAAAGCAAGCTACTTGCAAATCCGGCGATAGAGTTCGGGTTTGTAAGGCACACTTCAAAGTCATCAGACATATCTGTTATCACGTACTAAAATGAATGGATTGATTAAAAGACATGCTGTGGTGAATATGACTTGGCGGTATGGATACGTAGAACTATCACGACTCTCAGCTCTGAAATAGCACAGATAGAAAATGGCACTGAGTAAGAGATTCTACTTTCTCCAATTCAAACCCAAAATAAGAAACACCAGTAATGAAAGGGAACTACATAAACATGAACCTCTTTCTATAACTGGTGCCTCTTTCTGTCCCTCGTCCCCATAACGAAGACCAGCTATCTCCAAATCATTCTAGAATGCTCATCAGTAGAACTGATGCCTCTTTCTGTCCCTCGTCCCTCATCCCCATAACGAAGACCAACTATCTCCAAATCATTCTAGGATGCTCATCAGTAGAACGGGATGGCCTCTTTCTTGTCCCATATTCCCCATAACGAAGACCAGCTATCTCCAAATCATTCTAGGATGCTCATCAGTAGAACTGGTGCCTCTTTCTGTCCCTCATCCCCATAACGAAGACCAGCTATTCCAAATCATTCTAGGATGCTCATCAGTAGAACTGATGCCTCTTTCTGTCCCTCATCCCCATAACGAAGACCAGCTATCTCCAAATCATTCTAGGATGCTCATCAGTTGTCCATCCAATTAGCACTGCTAAAGAAGTTGTTCATCTAAAGAAGTTGTCCATCCAATTAGCACTGCTAAAGAAGTTGTCCATCCAATTAGCACTGCTAAAGAAGTTGTCCGACCAATTAGCACCGCTAAAGAAGTTGTCCATCCAATTAGCACTGCTAAAGAAGCTGTCCATCCAATCAGCACTGCTAAAGGAGTTGTCCATCTAATTAGCACTGCTAAAGAAGTTGTCCATCCAGTTAGCACTGCTAAAGACGTTGTCCATCCAGTTAGCACTGCTAAAGAAGCTGTCCATTCAATTAGCACTGATAAAGAAGTTGTCCATCGAATTAGTACTGCTAAAGAAGTTGTCCATCCAGTTAGCACTGCTAAAGAAGTTGTTCATCCAGTTAGCAGTGCTAAAGAAGTTGTCCATCTAATTAGCACTGCTAAAGAAGCTGTCTATTCAATTAGCACTGCTAAAGAAGTTGTCCATCCAGTTAGCACTGCTAAAGAAACTGTCCATCCAATTAGCACTGCTAAAGAAACTGTCCATCCAATTAGGACAGTTTCTTTAGCAGTGTTAATTGGATGGAGAGCCTCCTTAACTACTGGGTTGTGTCTCCAGGTGTATCCTTTCTGGAATAGCACTGTTTTGAATGAAATCAGGATATTTACTACCTTTTGCCCTGACAGGAAAGACTTGCATGGTCATCTAATGCCCCCACTTCATTTTATTGATATGAAGAGCAGGAGGTCATATACAGATCTGAGGATGAAGCTGATCATAACAAGAGGCTTATGCTATAATTGTTATAATAGTGTACATCTGATAACGTTCGAACAACAAATCATTTGGCACTGTTAAAATAAAATTTAAAAGGAGAGTCCCCGCCCCTCCCCCTTTCTCCATTTGCCTCTCCTTTCCCCCTCAAAATAAATCCATAATATTCCTTACATATTTGTATGGCAGGATCTCTTGTGAACGTTTTTAATTAAAAGAAAGTTTATGATGGCCAAAAACAAAATCAATGCCTGGAATACGCCGTCTAAAGCTTTCTTGGTGGCGCCGGGCTCCGCAAAGTAGATCTGAATCCTTGAAAGCAAAGCATTAAGGGTCGTCAAATGCATGCAATGGATCTTTAATCTCTCATCAGTTATAAACCGAGCAGTAGACGTGTAATAAATCGAAAGCATTTCCTCAGTTGATAATTTAAACCAAGGTAAGCGATGATAATGATAACGATGGTGATGGTGAGGACAAAGGAAAAGAACACAACTTTTGTATTCTTTTGAATGTTTTCTGCTTGCTTCAATACGCTAAGAATATGGGTACAAGCATGTAAATGTAGAAAAACCAGTCAGATGAAAATGTTGGTGTAGTAGGTGTTTATTATGGTGTTGTACTCTCTGATTTTGTGGTGGATCGGATCTTCAGTTCTTTTTGAAAAAAAATGGATGTTTTATTCCTTTTACAAGTTTTCTAAATTATGATTTATGACAGTATAAAGAAATCCAATATTCAGCTCGTTTTCATTCTAGAATCCGTTCTAAATCGAAAAAAAAAACAACTTCAGACTTCACGTAACATAGTTTCGAAAGCCAACCGAAAACATCTTGCAAGATCGCCGGTACGTGAACGTCAGCAACAATGTCCTCTTCCTCATCACACAAACGAACCAACCAACCAAACAAACAAAACCGTTACATTAGCAGCTACCATCTCATGTCCAATGGGAACTTGCGGTCACTTGAGTAATCTGTCTAGGATTTTCCAATTTATGGCACGTTTCTGCTTGATCGTTGAGCTAAGATTCTCATTCTATTCTGAACAAAACTTTGGGATAACATTTGTTGAAAGTTAAGGCTATCATGATAAAGAGTTGCTCATCCTTGCACAGAGAATGCTTATAAATGGAACTGATGTTTCAAACGAAAGGTCTTCCTTATTCACTTGTTTTCGGTAAAATAGCTGTTACAAAAATAAAAATCTGCAGTTATAAATTGTCTACTTTCTTTCATGGAAATGTTAAATACTGCAAGCACCTTTTCTAACATTTTCATGTATGTAAATACTTTGCCATCAAGTGTAATGTTATCATTTATGAAACTGTATTGGTTCAGCGAATACCTTTTAAGACGTTGTCAGGTTTATGTTGTTGAAGAATTGTCTATGTGTGTTAAACGTTTCACACACACACACACACACACACACACACACACACACACACACACACACACACACACACACACACCACCACGCACGCACGCACGCACACACACACACACTCACACACACACACGTAGGTCTGTACCCATCTACCCATACATATACATACACGCACACGTGTCCACTCACCACACGTACATACAATCATACCTCACCTCACCCTCACCTCAGGCCTATAACTATAGAAGTAGTCGTTGGGGAAACTTGAGGACCGCAGACGCAACCTCCCCTCTCCATCTGTCTCTGTCAGCAGCCGCCGGCAGCAGCTCACGTGTATGAAGTCCGGTCCATTCTTTGATGTTCTCATGCCAGTTCTTCTGCTGTCTTCCTCTTCTTCTCCCGCCCTCGATGGTGCCTTGCATGATTGTTTTGGACAGACTGGTGTGTCGAGTGTTGTGCCTAAACCATATCAGCTTGCGTCTCTTCACAGTTGAAAGGAGAGGTTCCTGAGGTCCAGCAAGGTTCTCAATTCTGCTCCGTACATATTGATTGGTCCTGTGCTCTATCCAGGAGATCTGAAGGAGCTTCCTCAGGCATTTGCTCTCGAAAACCTGGATCTTCCTTTCAGTTTCAGCCGTCAGTGTCCGTGCCTCGCAACCATACAGTACAATGGAGACCACCAGCGCTTTGTAGAGTTTGAATTTTGTGGAGAATAGGATGTTACTTTTCCACATTCTGTTCAGTTTGGTCATGGCTGCGGTGGCTGTGCCAATACGAATTCTTATTTCTGCTTTGCAGCTTCCATCCTTTGTCAGGGTTGCTCCTAGATATTTGAAACTTCAAATACAATGATAACAATGGCACAAACAGTGTTAGGTAGGTACTCAAGGGCTGACCAGCGCGTTGGGCTTATTATGCGCTGGTCAGACATCCGCTTAGTCGTAATCATGAAACCCTGTTCTTAAATTCGCTCATCTTAATCATCCACCAGCTTTAAATCGAGCGTACTGTGGTCTCGAAACTTAGCAGATTTTGTGTAGTGCATTTGGACTAGTCTGCATGCAGTGACAACTCCATGATGAAACTGAAACTTAAGCTGTACCAAAATCGAGTATATTTTTTCATTGACGTGGCTAAGTCCTTGACTGTGAACATTGTTTGGGTTAAGATACATATAATGTAAAGTTGTCATCCTTGTTAACAGCAAGCGGTGTTCCAACATTAATGTAAAGTTATTGTCATCACTTGAAGTTGTATTTTACAGCAAGTGGTGTTCCAACATTAATGTAAAGTTGTCATCCTTGTTAACAGCAAGTGGTGTTCCAACATTAATGTAAAGTTGTCATCCTGTTAACACAATGTGTTCCAACATTAGTAAGTTGTCACCTTGTTACACAAGGTGTTCCAACATTAATGTAAAGTTGTCATCCTTGTTAACAGCAAGCGGTGTTCCAACATTACCATTAAGAAGAAGTTTTGGTCTGAACTCCTGTCAGCTGCCCTGCATCCATTTTCCTTCCGAGAAAATTTAACTATTTTCCTTCACCGTGCTTAACATTCATACCAGAGAAACCACCGGGAAAACCCGTTCAATGGTGCCAGAGATCGTTCATCAACTGTCTGAACAATCACACGACACCCTGTCTTTCATTCCTGGAGATTCACCGTCGTCTGGGTCAAGTCTGTTCATATTTCAGACAGTACGTTACCTGCCCACCCATGAAAAAACCATCACCACTGACCATTGGTATGGGCACATTGCCATTGCAGACATCACCACTGACCATTGTTATGGGCACATTGCCATTGCAGACATCACCACTGACCATTGTTATGGGCACATTGCCATTGCAGACATCACCACTGACCATTGTTATGGGCACATTGCCATTGCAGACAGTTCCAGGTCCTGGCGGATCATTCCATAGCATGGTGCTGCTGGTGCTGCAGTATAGACAGAGGCTGAAGCGGCAGGTAGTATCGACTGAGCTCGTGAATATATAGACTAATCTTCTTTAGGGGACTTCAAATGTTGTTTTGACTGCACAGACTGGGATGTGCCGAGATACGATTAATCCTTGGACCAGACCGTGGATGCTACCTCCTCGTATGTCGCGTTGTGTCTGGTGCTGAGTCCAAGACTAGAGAGGCTTTGCTGAAGATAAGCCAAGGATCACCTCTGGGCTAAAGTCCCTGCTTCAAAGCAACGTTTGGCGTTCATGAAGGGGGATAAGTAAGGGAAAATTAAATGGTTGGTTTGCGAGCTCTGTCTATGACGATTAGAGAAGAAAACCGACTCTTTACATCCAACTTGAAGAACATCTTTGGGGAAATCAATGCCAGAGAAATATTGGACAGATCGAAACCTCATTACCGGCCACAATTAAAAAAGACCCCACTCCAAACTTCCGATAAACAGAAGCTGGAAGATGATCCTGATGTCTTCTGTGCCAGATTTGACCAGGATGATCTCCAGAAGGAACCTGGATGAATCACAGGAAAGGTACTGAATCGCCCTTCACAGCCTTGAAGTACGGACGGCTTTCACGAGGCTCAAGGTTTGCAGTAGGTTCAGACCACATCAGCAGGCAGTTGTTCAAAGGAAGCTGCGACTCATTTGCACCTCTGTGTGTGTGTGTGGTTTTTTTTTGGAGAACGTGTGTGTGTGTGTGTGCGTGCGTGCGTGCGTGCGTGCGTGCGTGCGTGTGTGTGTGTGTGTGTGTTGCATGCTGTGTGTGTGTATGTGTGTGTGTGTGTGTGTGTGTGTGTGTGCGTGTGTGTGTGTGTGTGTGTGTGTGTGTGTGTGTGTGTGTGTGTGTGTGTGTGTGTGTGTGTGTGAGGGAGAAAGATTTGGAAGAGCACTGTGCTGTAAATGTTTGCTTTTTACGAACTTTTAATTAGGTACGTGTTCATGTTGTCCACTGTAAGACAAATTTCCGTGTTGTCTTAATGAGAACAATAAAAAAAATCGTTGACCGACTTATTAATTGTCACCCCAGACATAGCATCATCGTCAGTTACGTCAAAAAAGAGATCTTATTGGAAAAAGGTCTGGTAGGACCATGGGTTGGTTGTCAGAGTCATCAACACTTCAGTGAATATGTGCCCAAACCCTGCCTCACATTCTTTAAGAAGGATGTCTCAAACACCTGTTGAAAGGGGGACAAGGACCTCAGCAAAGCCACTTTAGCTGAGACAACAATAGTCTGAAGGCGTCATCCGGTTTGTCCGTTTTGTGTCATGGTTACATATCAGGCGAAATTCGAGACAGCAGAAATGAAGAGGGAATGAATCCATACGTCTGGGTAAAAGATACGGCGACGGTTAAGGTTACGTAAAGGTTCATCCTGACTGGAGCATGTAGCAGCCAATGTCAGGGCAGATGGGTTGTGATGGATGGGCCTGTAAAAAATCTTATACCTGTAGTGGAGAACTGCCGTGACTGAAGGGAAAAGGGATGGAAATGACTGTACCGTGTTACCATCAGTCTGGTGCAATCAACATGACTGTATGGTGTTACCACCAGTCTGATACAATCAACATGACTGTATGGTGTTACCACCAGTCTGATACAATCAACATGATTGTATAGTGTTACCACAGTCTGGTGCAATTAGCATGACTGTATGGTGTTACCACCAGTCTGGTGCAATCAACATGACTATATAGTGTTACCACCAGTCTGGTGCAATCAACATGATTGTACAGTGTTACCACAGTCTGATACAATCAACATGACTGTATGGTGTTACCACCACTATTGTGCAATCAACATGACTGTATGGTGTTGCCACCAGTCTGATACAATCAGCATGACTGTATCGTGTTACCACCAGTCTGGTGCAATCAACATGACTGTAAGGTGTTACCACCAGTCTGATACAATCAGCATGACTGTAAGGTGTTACCACCAGTCTGGTGCAATCAGCATGACTGTAAGGTGTTACCACCAGTCTGATACAATCAACATGACTGTAAGGTGTTACCACCAGTCTGATACAATCAGCATGACTGTAAGGTGGTACCACCAGCCTGATACAATCAGCATGACTGTAAGGTGTTACCACCAGTCTGATACAATCAGCATGACTGTAAGGTGTTACCACCAGTCTGATACAATCAGCATGACTGTAAGGTGTTACCACCAGTCTGGTGCAATCAGCATGACTGTAAGGTGTTACCACCAGTCTGATACAATCAACATGACTGTAAGGTGTTACCACCAGTCTGATACAATCAGCATGACTGTAAGGTGTTACCACCAGCCTGATACAATCAGCATGACTGTAAGGTGTTACCACCAGTCTGTTACAATCAGCATGACTGTAAGGTGTTACCACCAGTCTGATTCAATCAGCATGACTGTAAGGTGTTACCACCAGTCTGGTGCTCACATACGAATTTGCCAGAGACTGTAACAGATGCCATGTCCGTGACCAAAGCCATACAGGGACAAATGAAATCATACATATGTGAACAGGCCTATGGAAAGACTCTGTCCATTAAAGCCATACATGGACAAATGAAATCATACATATGTGAACAGGCCTATGGAAAGACTCTGTCCATTAAAGCCATACAGGGACAAATGAAATCATACATATGTGAACAGGCCTATGGAAAGACTCTGTCCATTAAAGCCATACATGGACAAATGAAATCATACATATGTGAACAGGCCTATGGAAAGACTCTGTCCATTAAAGCCATACAGGGACAAATGAAATCATACATACGTGAACAGGCCTATGGAAAGACTCTGTCCATTAAAGCCATACATGGACAAATGAAATCATACATATGTGAACAGGCCTATGGAAAGACTCTGTCCATTAAAGCCATACAGGGACAAATGAAATCATACATACGTGAACAGGCCTATGGAAAGACTCTGTCCATTAAAGCCATACATGGACAAATGAAATCATACATATGTGAACAGGCCTATGGAAAGACTCTGTCCATTAAAGCCATACATGGACAAATGAAATCATACATACGTGGAACAGCGCCTATGGAAAGACTCTGTCCATTAAAGCCATACAGGGACAAATGAAATCATACATATGTGAACAGGCCTATGGAAAGACTCTGTCCATTAAAGCCATACAGGGACAAATGAAATCATACATATGTGAACAGGCCTATGGAAAGACTCTGTCCATTAAAGCCATACAGGGACAAATGAAATCATACATATGTGAACAGGCCTATGGAAAGACTCTGTCCATTAAAGCCAAACACAGAAGTCCACCATCCCCACTTCCAAACCAATCAAAAGCTGACAGAGAAGGTAGCTGGCTGTCACGGAAGGGAAAGTGAGAGGTGTATGTGGAAATATATGTAGTCTGTCTCCTTGTGTGTTCAGAAGGCGTGTATGTTGTTTGTATAACTAATAACTTCACTCTCTCTCACTCATACCTTGCGATAACAGACCAGTCAGGTATGGAGGAGTTCTCACATTTAGGGCACCATGAGGATGAGGGGGAAAAGGACTTTCCCTATCATACTATGTTATAATAGTTTCTACTACACAAGGGATGTCACATCAAATATGGGTGAACAAATAAATCAATCTCCCTCAGGTGCCACTAGGCAGATTCCATCCGCCTGCTGGTCCAAAAGAATACATTAAACACTTCCTTTTCAGCAGAAATGTACCATAGAAGACAGTTATAATATATATTCCTGCTGTCAGAGACACAAATATACTGTCAATCTTTCAGATATATTAGCTATTACTAATTAGACTAACAGGCCTCTCTCAATGGGAGAACATCAGATTTCACCACTCCCACAGGCTTTCACACAACACATCCAAAATCCTGATACTTCACGCAATCAGAAATACATCAATTTTCCCCAAACATGTCATCATACATTACAAGCGAGCTCCAGACTTATCCTGAAAAATAATGATAATTTTCCTGAAACATAAAATAGTCATACAGGACAAATAT
>CM065723.1:82652423-82734923 GCA_033310375.1 Conus canariensis
ATACCCAATTTATAAGGTCGCACTCTTCCTTTGCGGTCTGAACGTCATAACAACCAAGAAGAACAATATCCCTAGATAACGTGACAGATTTGTGTATAAAATCACTGACTCAATTCCACATACTTCCAAAATGTATTTACGAGGGGACAGTCATAGAAAAAATGTTTCAACACATCAAGGGTATCCGGACAGTGATAACAATTTGGTGAGTTACACTTTCCCATTTTTTGCAGCAGTTGGGTAAAGATTATGCAAAATTTTCCATTGCAACTCTCGTAGTCGCACCTGTTTTGTGACTTTCCTGGGCATTAACCACATGTGTTCGTTAATTGTAATATTTACTTTTCTTTGCCAAAAGTTGACAGCATGTGTTGTTACTGGCGATTTGTTACTTTTTGACTCTAAGTATCTTCTTATATAATTAGGTTTTCTATGGAAGTGACCCGCTTCTGATTCGTTTACTAGACCTCTATTTGCTTCGCCTGTCTCTATCCAATCGACCCATTTCCTTGGACAAGCATTAACTAGCGCATTATACTGAAAGAGTGTAACAGCTGGATTTTGGTTAATCCTTTCTTGTACTTCTACTACAGCAAGAAGTCTGTTTTCATTCAAGCTAACGATGTCACTTAGTGTTCTAAAGCCTGCCTTTTGCCACTGTGGGAAAAATAACATTTTGTTTTTAAACTGAATAAGATGATTATTAAAAAAGACCTTGATCCAACACGTTTTCCTGTGAAACTTCATTGAGCGGAATCCTTGATTTTTGATTTAGGTATGTCAAGAAAGCTTCCAACCAAAACTTGTTCTTTATATACTCCTTTCCAATAAATTCCTTTCTAGAGCAGTTAATTTTAAAGAGATTTTGGAAGTCTGATACTCTGCTGAAGTGCTATTTAGGCAAACACATGTCCAGTTTTGTTCCTCTTTGAACAATCTTCCGATCCATTGCAAGTTAAATATCTGTTGAAGTTCTAGCATATTGACCATTTGAACTCCACCCTCTATGTAGTCTGACTCCATAGTTTTTCGTTTAACCTTTTCGAACGCTCTTTTGTTATGAACTGGAAGACCTATTGACTGCGTGATGTACACTAACTGACTTATGAGAAATGTTCTTATTATCACAATTTTCCCCTGAATGCTGAGATCCCTTTTGCTCCACTCCCTTATCGATTTATGTAGACTGTTCATTCGTTAAACAGTAAACAAGTTGGGTATTTTTTGCTCCCATAAGAAAACCTAATGCAGAGTAACTTTTATTCAAGACTGGCACAGCCTTTTAAACTTGAATCAAGTCAGACAAATACATAGATGAACAATCTAATAGTGGGGGAAAAAAACAAGCGCAGCCCAACAACTGAACTATCATCATAGTAATGACTTGGCAAAGATTTGGACTTAAGGAGAGGGGGGAGGGGGGGGGGGGAATTTGAAGATGGAGAAACTGGGAACATGAAATTAAGAAAATATGTTACAGATATGAAAACTCTTCATCAGCTGCATAAGGGAACCATCGCAATCCCTTTTGAAGGCAGATATATTTGTATTGCCTGCTCCGAGGCCTTTCGTCCGCTGGGTCGGACTCATCAGGGAGACACGGCTGGTTGTGTCTGCGCTCCTGGCGTCAAATAGAGACACACCACAGTCCATAATACTGTGGTGTTCTCACCACCAAGGGTGCAAAAAGAATCCGATAGCACACCCAAAGCAGCCAGCGAAAAGTAGTAAATGAAACCAAACGAAAGTGTGGGGAGGAAAAAAGTTGCTGAAAAACTAAAGACATATTATGCAAATAGTATACAATGTAGGGGACAATCTTTGAGCCTACGCTTGAGGATCCACCCAAAGATGCAAGGGAGATCAAAAGACAAACACACAGACGGACAGAAACAAATACAAATAACCTCAATTTAATCAAAACAAAATCGAAAATGAAATGAGGCAGGGAACAGTAAACGATAAACAGTAAACGAGTTGGGTATTTTTTGCTCCCATAAGAAAACCTAATACAGAGTAACTTTTATTCAAGCCTGCATAGCCTTTTAAACTTGAATCAAGTCAGACAAATACATAGATGAACAATCTAATAATGTTTGCCAATTTTCCTCGTTGTCCTGAGCCAGGTCATTTCGGCTAAAAACAATGCCTAAAATCTTAATCGTATCTGCAAGCTCAAACGGGCAGTCCTGCAAGGGTTGAGCAACACCAATTCGTAGTATTTTAGTTTTTTGATTGTTCAACAGTAACCCACTAAATCTTCCAAATTGCATTATTAAATCCGTTACAATTTTTAAGTCCGTTTGACCTTTTAAAAAAAAAGGTAGTGTCATCTGCCATTTGTTTTATACGAATGCTTTTTGGGTTCACGTTTTGTGTGCTTGGCAATTTTATTCCGGTGACTGAGCTATTTCTACCTTTACAGGCCAGTATTTCTACCGCTAAAATAAAGGCCAGGGGCGAAAATGGGCACCCCTGTCGAATGCCACAGTTGACTTTAAAATACTCAGACAACCACCCTCCATGATTGATACAACTTACGTTATTTTTCATGAAAACGGACACCCAACGTTATGAAATCTGGTCCAAAACCAAAAACATTGAACGTGTGCAACAAGTATGTCCTAGATATCGAGTCAAACGCTTTAGCATAGTCTAGCGCAAGTATGTATCCAGCTCTGCCTGTTACATTTAAGTAATTTATAACGTCGTCTATAGTTCCCAACACTGTGGCAATATTTCTGCCTTTTATGTATCCTACCTGGTCTTCACTAATCAGCTTGTGTAAAACTGTTCCCATTCTAAGTGCTAAAACTTTGGCTAATAACTTGTAATCTGAGTTTGTAAGAGTTATTGGGCGCCAATTACTGAGGTGCTCCCTGTCTAAATCCTTACCTTTATGTATCAGTGTAATGACTCCAAGGTTTGGGTGTATGATAAACTCCCATTGGTGAACGATTCGTTGAAGGATTTAATAATAACGTTTTATTCTGGTCCAAAAGAACTTTAGAAATTCAATACTGATCCCATCGCTTCCAGGAGCTGAGCCGTTCTTCATCTCTCTCAGAGCCTCTGTGGCTTCAGCTTCTGTGATGAGCCCTTCGCATGACTCGGATTCGTCATTGTTTAGCTTCGGGAGGTTTTCGTTTTCAATAAAGACTTCGCATGCCGCAGCGACTTCATTATCTTGCGTAGTTTGATTATACAGATTTTCGTAGAATAACGCCTGTTCACTCAGAATGTCTTTCTGATGATGCACTACATCCCAGTGTCTTTACACAATCGTGTCATGACTTATTTCTGCTTCTAGATTTTTCTAAGCTACAAAAGTATTTGCTGTTCTTTTCCCCCTCCTCTATCCATCTCAACCTTGATCTCACTTGGGCTCCTTTTGTCTTCTCCAAGTCAAATAGTTCATATTCATGTTTTGTTTTTAACAACTCAATCTGTAGTTCTTTGTTTTGAACGTTACGTAGGTATGTTTGATTCGAGATCTTGTATTCTTTTTTGTAAATCGATTTTTTTGTTTCGTGTATTACAAGCAAGACGTTTTCCGAACTCGATACAAAATTCCTTATTTTCATTTTTATCCATTCCCATTTTTCCATGGAAGACATATCATCTCCTTCATTCTCCATTTCTACAAGCAATAGATTCATGTTCTCAACGAATTCTGTATTCTGTAAATAGCTATTGTTAAATCGCAAGTATCCTGGACCTCTGATAAAGTCTCCTTCGTTAAACTCCAGCACAACCGCTCTGTGGTCTGAGTGCGGAATGGTACAGTGTTCACTGACAACCAAGGAGGAGCATAAATCTTCTGTCGCCAAGCAATAGTCTAGTCGTCTTGCTATAAAAGGGTTAAATCTATTCCAGGTATATTCTTTTTCTTCAGGGTGAAAAAATCTCCAGGAGTCGATTAAGCTTGACTGCGTTAATACTGACTTAAATTCATTTACCTCTATTTTGTTGTGTGGTTTACCTGAAACAATATCTAAATGATTATCTAAAACGCAGTTGAAATCTCCACAGATCACTATTCTCCCTTCTCCCCACTCATCCACTTCGTCCTGCAGACTTCGAAAAAAAAAGTATTTTTTCCCCATGGTCGTTAGAAGCATAAACGTTTGCAACTGTAATCTCAAAGGAACAATACTCGATATTCAGGACGATCATGCGTTCTTGAGACTTGACTAGGGTAACCTTTCCTGAGAAACTTTTTGAGATTAGAATTACTTCTCCTTTGCTGTGACTGGTCCCTGGCTGTGCGTATACGCTTCCACCCCACTGCTTTTCCCATGTGTTTATATCACTTGCTGTGATATGTGCTTCTTGTATGCAAATTATATCTAACTTTTGTCTTTTTAAATTTCTGAATATAGATGCCCTCTTCCATCTATTTTTTAAACCCCGACAGTTCAAAGAACCGACTCGCAATTTATCCATAACCATAACCAAAAAAAGGTAGGTTTATCTCTGGAACGCCCGTATAACGGAGGATATCCTTTGGAACCTCTTAAGTAACAGAGGATCTGTTAACTTACCAGAAGAGATAAAAATACCTCGGGGCCAGAGCCAGAGCCAGACCATCAACAAGAAGACGACGTGGAGGAGAAACGCCGACAAGCCCCATACAGACGCTGGTCCATTTTCCTCGTCCAGCTCATTGCCCGAAGACTCCTCGCGGTCCTCTCTCCTGGCGTATTTCTCCCTCCCTGAACAGCTTCCGACTGGAGAACCATTGGATAGCGCCATTTTTGGAGTCTCGGAGCGATGCCTGGAGTGATCCCTGCGGGACAGACTGGGATCAAGAATGGTCTGTCGAGATTGGGGCCGACCTCTATTCTGTTTTCTGTCGCCTTCCTTTTCTCCTTGCTTCCCACTCTGCTTAGACTGAAGTGCTTTACAGGGTCGTACATCTTTATCATTGATTTTCTTTTTGTTTCCATCGCCCCCCTCCCCTGTCTTTCCCTTGTGACTTGCACATACAGCTGGAGGTAGCTGGAAATCCTTTTTGTTTCCATCGCCCCCCTCCCCTGTCTTTCCATTGTGACTTGCACATACAGCTGGAGGTAGCTGGAAATCCTTTTTGTTTCCATCGCCCCCCCCCCTGTCTTTCCCTTGTGACTTGCACATACAGCTGGAGGTAGCTGGAAATCCTTTTTGTTTCCATCGCCCCCCTCCCCTGTCTTTCCCTTGTGACTTGCACATACAGCTGGAGGTAGCTGGAAATCCTTTTTGTTTCCATCGCCCCCTCCCCTGTCTTTCCCTTGTGACTTGCACATACAGCTGGAGGTAGCTGGAAATCCTTTTTGTTTCCATCGCCCCCCTCCCCTGTCTTTCCCTTGTGACTTGCACATACAGCTGGAGGTAGCTGGAAATCCTTTTTGTTTCCATCGCCCCCCTCCCCTGTCTTTCCCTTGTGACTTGCACAGACAGCTGGAGGTAGCTGGAAATCCTTTTTGTTTCCATCGCCCCCCTCCCCTGTCTTTCCCTTGTGACTTGCACAGACAGCTGGAGGTAGCTGGAAATCCTTTTTGTTTCCATCGCCCCCCTCCCCTGTCTTTCCCTTGTGACTTGCACAGACAGCTGGAGGTAGCTGGAAATCCTTTTTGTTTCCATCGCCCCCCTCCCCTGTCTTTCCCTTGTGACTTGCACATACAGCTGGAGGTAGCTGGAAATCCTTTTTGTTTCCATCGCCCCCCTCCCCTGTCTTTCCCTTGTGACTTGCACATACAGCTGGAGGTAGCTGGAAATCCTTTTTGTTTCCATCGCCCCCCTCCCCTGTCTTTCCCTTGTGACTTGCACATACAGCTGGAGGTAGCTGGAAATCCTTTTTGTTTCCATCGCCCCCCTCCCCTGTCTTTCCCTTGTGACTTGCACAGACAGCTGGAGGTAGCTGGAAATCCTTTTTGTTTCCATCGCCCCCCTCCCCTGTCTTTCCCTTGTGACTTGCACAGACAGCTGGAGGTAGCTGGAAATCCTTTTTGTTTCCATCGCCCCCCTCCCCTGTCTTTCCCTTGTGACTTGCACATACAGCTGGAGGTAGCTGGAAATCCTTTTTGTTTCCATCGCCCCCCTCCCCTGTCTTTCCCTTGTGACTTGCACAGACAGCTGGAGGTAGCTGGAAATCCTTTTTGTTCCATCGCCCCCCTCCCCTGTCTTTCCCTTGTGACTTGCACAGACAGCTGGAGGTAGCTGGAAATCCTTTTTGTTTCCATCGCCCCCCTCCCCTGTCTTTCCCTTGTGACTTGCACATACAGCTGGAGGTAGCTGGAAATCCTTTTTGTTTCCATCGCCCCCCTCCCCTGTCTTTCCCTTGTGACTTGCACATACAGCTGGAGGTAGCTGGAAATCCTTTTTGTTTCCATCGCCCCCCTCCCCTGTCTTTCCCTTGTGACTTGCACATATAGCTGGAGGTAGCTGGAAATCCTTTTTGTTTCCATCGCCCCCCTCCCCTGTCTTTCCCTTGTGACTTGCACATACAGCTGGAGGTAGCTGGAAATCCTTTTTGTTTCCATCGCCCCCCTCCCTGTCTTTCCCTTGTGACTTGCACATACAGCTGGAGGTAGCTGGAAATCCTTTTTGTTTCCATCGCCCCCCTCCCCTGTCTTTCCCTTGTGACTTGCACATACAGCTGGAGGTAGCTGGAAATCCTTTTTGTTTCCATCGCCCCCCTCCCCTGTCTTTCCCTTGTGACTTGCACATACAGCTGGAGGTAGCTGGAAATCCTTTTTGTTTCCATCGCCCCCCTTCCCTGTCTTTCCCTTGTGACTTGCACAGACAGCTGGAGGTAGCTGGAAATCCTTTTTGTTTCCATCGCCCCCCTCCCCTGTCTTTCCCTTGTGACTTGCACAGACAGCTGGAGGTAGCTGGAAATCCTTTTTGTTTCCATCGCCCCCCTCCCCTGTCTTTCCCTTGTGACTTGCACAGACAGCTGGAGGTAGCTGGAAATCCTTTTTGTTTCCATCGCCCCCCTCCCCTGTCTTTCCCTTGTGACTTGCACAGACAGCTGGAGGTAGCTGGAAATCCTTTTTGTTTCCATCGCCCCCCTCCCCTGTCTTTCCCTTGTGACTTGCACATACAGCTGGAGGTAGCTGGAAATCCTTTTTGTTTCCATCGCCCCCCTCCCCTGTCTTTCCCTTGTGACTTGCACAGACAGCTGGAGGTAGCTGGAAATCCTTTTTGTTTCCATCGCCCCCCTCCCCTGTCTTTCCCTTGTGACTTGCACAGACAGCTGGAGGTAGCTGGAAATCCTTTTTGTTTCCATCGCCCCCCTCCCCTGTCTTTCCCTTGTGACTTGCACAGACAGCTGGAGGTAGCTGGAAATCCTTTTTGTTTCCATCGCCCCCCTCCCCTGTCTTTCCCTTGTGACTTGCACAGACAGCTGGAGGTAGCTGGAACCCTGTCTTTCCCTTGTGACTTGCACATACAGCTGGAGGTAGCTGGAAATCCTTTTTGTTTCCTCGCCCCTCCCTGTCTTTCCTTGTGACTTGCACATAAGCTGGAGTAGCTGAAATCTTTTTTCCTGCCCCTCCCCTGCTTTCCTTGTGACTTGCACAGACAGCTGGGGTCTGAATCCTTTTGTTTCTGCTCTGTCTTTCTTTACTTGCACAACGTGGGTGCTGGAGAATCCTTTTTTTTCTGTCCCTGTTTTCCTTGTGACTTCACAGCACTGTGGTTGCTGTATCTTTTGTTTCTTTCCCCTTCTGTCTTTTGTCTTCTGACCTGGGTTGCTGAATCCTTTTTGTTTTCCATCGCCCCCCTCCCCTGTCTTTTCCCTTGTGACTTGCACATACAGCTGGAGGTAGCTGGAAATCCTTGTTTGTTTCCATGCCGCCTCTCCTGTCTTTCCCTTGTGACTTGCTCAACGTGGGGTACTGGAATCCTTTGTTTCCAGCCCCTCTTCTTCCTTGTGTTGCACAACGTTGAGGTACTGGATCCTTTTTGTTTTCTTCGCCCTCACTGTCTTGCTTGTGCTTGCACAAGCTGGAGGTAGCTGGAAATCCCTTTTTGTTTCCATCGCCCTCCACTGTCTTTCCTTGTGACTTGCTGGACAGCTGGGTAGCTGGAAATCCTTTTTTGTTTTCCATCGCCCCCTCCACTGTCTTTCCCTTGTGACTTGCACATACAGCTGGAGTAGTGGAAATCCTTTTTGTTTCCATCGCCCCTCCCTGTCTTTCCTTGTGACTTGCACAACAGCTGGAGGTAGCTGGAAATCCTTTTTGTTTCCATCGCCCCCTCCCCTGTCTTTCCCTTGTGCTTGCACAACAGCTGGAGGTAGCTGGAAATCCTTTTTGTTTCATCGCCCCACTCCTCTGTCTTTCCTGTGACTTGCCATCAGCTGGAGTAGCTGGAATCCTTTTTGTTTCATCGCCCTCCACCTGTTTTCTTGTGACTTGCACATCATGGGTAGCTGGAATCCTTTTTGTTTCATCGCCCCACTCCCCTGTCTTTCCTTGTGACTTGCACAGACAGCTGGAGGTAGCTGAAATCCTTTTTGTTTCCATCGCCCCCCTCCCTGTCTTTCCTTGTTGACTGTGCACATACAGTGGAGCGTTCTGGAAATACTTTTTGTTTCATCGCCCTCCACTGTCTTTCCCTTGTGACTTGCACAAAGCTGAGGTAGCTGAACTTCTTTGTTTCCATCGCCCCCCTCACTGTCTTTTCCTGTGACTTGCTACATACAGCTGGAGGTAGCTGAAATCCTTTTTTTTCTCGCCCTCAACCTGTCTTTCCTTGTGACTTGCACATAAGCTGGTCTGCAAATCTCTTTATTGTTTCTCGCCCTCCTGTCTTTCCTTGTGACTTGCACTAGTGACGCTGAGTTGTGGATCTTTCTTTCCATCGCCCCTCCTGTCTTTCTCCTGTGACTTCCAGTACGTGGAGTTGCTGGAATCCTTTGTTCTGCCCTCCTTCTTTCCATTGTCTTCTGTAAGCTGTGGTAGCTGGAATCTGGTTTATGCCCCTCCTTCTTTCCACTTGTTTTCTGTCAACTGTTTGGTTGTCTGTTGACTTGGTTTTGCTCTTCTTTCACTTGTTTTTCTGTACACTGGTATGGTCCTTTTGTGTTGACTCTGTGTTTGCACTTCATGGGGTTTAAATTGTTTTTCCTGTCACCTCCCTGTTTGTCTGTGACTCTGGTTTGCATCTCTTTCACATTGTTTTTCTGTCAACTGTTTGGTTTGTCTGTGACTCTGGTTTGCATCTTCTTTCACATTGTTTTTCTGTCAACTGTTTGGTCTGTCTGTGACTCTGGTTTGCATCTTCTTTCACATTGTTTTTCTGTCAACTGTTTGGTCTGTCTGTGACTCTGGTTTGCATCTTCTTTCACATTGTTTTTCTGTCAACTGTTTGGTTTGTCTGTGACTCTGGTTTGCATCTTCTTTCACATTGTTTTTCTGTCAACTGTTTGGTCTGTCTGTGACTCTGGTTTGCATCTTCTTTCACATTGTTTTTCTGTCAACTGTTTGGTTTGTCTGTGGCTCTGGTTTGCATCTTCTTTCACATTGTTTTTCTGTCAACTGTTTGGTTTGTCTGTGACTCTGGTTTGCATCTTCTTTCACATTGTTTTTCTGTCAACTGTTTGGTCTGTCTGTGACTCTGGTTTGCATCTTCTTTCACGTTGTTTTTCTGTCAACTGTTTGGTTTGTCTGTGACTCTGGTTTGCATCTTCTTTCACATTGTTTTTCTGTCAACTGTTTGGTTTGTCTGTGACTCTGGTTTGCATCTTCTTTCACATTGTTTTTCTGTCAACTGTTTGGTTTGTCTGTGACTCTGGTTTGCATCTTCTTTCACGTTGTTTTTCTGTCAACTGTTTGGTTTGTCTGTGACTCTGGTTTGCATCTTCTTTCACATTGTTTTTCTGTCAACTGTTTGGTCTGTCTGTGACTCTGGTTTGCATCTTCTTTCACATTGTTTTTCTGTCAACTGTTTGGTTTGTCTGTGACTCTGGTTTGCATCTTCTTTCACGTTGTTTTTCTGTCAACTGTTTGGTTTGTCTGTGACTCTGGTTTGCATCTTCTTTCACGTTGTTTTTCTGTCAACTGTTTGGTTTGTCTGTGACTCTGGTTTGCATCTTCTTTCACGTTGTTTTTCTGTCAACTGTTTGGTTTGTCTGTGACTCTGGTTTGCATCTTCTTTCACATTGTTTTTCTGTCAACTGTTTGGTTTGTCTGTGACTCTGGTTTGCATCTTCTTTCACATTGTTTTTCTGTCAACTGTTTGGTCTGTCTGTGACTCTGGTTTGCATCTTCTTTCACATTGTTTTTCTGTCAACTGTTTGGTCTGTCTGTGACTCTGGTTTGCATCTTCTTTCACATTGTTTTTTCTGTCAACTGCTTGGTCTGTCTGTGACTCTGGTTTGCATCTTCTTTCACATTGTTTTTCTGTCAACTGTTTGGTCTGTCTGTGACTCTGGTTTGCATCTTCTTTCACATTGTTTTTCTGTCAACTGTTTGGTTTGTCTGTGACTCTGGTTTGCATCTTCTTTCACATTGTTTTTCTGTCAACTGTTTGGTTTGTCTGTGACTCTGGTTTGCATCTTCTTTCACATTGTTTTTCTGTCAACTGTTTGGTTTGTCTGTGACTCTGGTTTGCATCTTCTTTCACTTGTTTTTCTGTCAACTGTTTGGTTTGTCTGTGACTCTGGTTTGCATCTTCTTTCACGTTGTTTTTCTGTCAACTGTTTGGTCTGTCTGTGACTCTGGTTTGCATCTTCTTTCACATTGTTTTTCTGTCAACTGTTTGGTTTGTCTGTGACTCTGGTTTGCATCTTCTTTCACATTGTTTTTCTGTCAACTGTTTGGTTTGTCTGTGACTCTGGTTTGCATCTTCTTTCACATTGTTTTTTCTGTCAACTGTTTGGTTTGTCTGTGACTCTGGTTTGCATCTTCTTTCACATTGTTTTTCTGTCAACTGTTTGGTTTGTCTGTGACTCTGGTTTGCATCTTCTTTCACATTGTTTTTCTGTCAACTGTTTGGTTTGTCTGTGACTCTGGTTTGCATCTTCTTTCACGTTGTTTTTCTGTCAACTGTTTGGTTTGTCTGTGACTCTGGTTTGCATCTTCTTCTTCACGTTGTTTTTCTGTCAACTGTTTTGGTCTGTCTGTGACTCTGGTTTGCATCTTCTTTCACATTGTTTTTCTGTCAACTGTTTGGTTTGTCTGTGACTCTGGTTTGCATCTTCTTTCACATTGTTTTTCTGTCAACTGTTTGGTTTGTCTGTGACTCTGGTTTGCATCTTCTTTCACATTGTTTTTCTGTCAACTGTTTGGTTTGTCTGTGACTCTGGTTTGCATCTTCTTTCACGTTGTTTTTCTGTAAACTGTTTGGTTTGGCTGTGGGCAGTTTTGTGAGTGTGCTTATGCTGTCAATCACTGCACACTGTTCACTTCCTTGTTTGTGTCCTGGCATTTTACATGCGCGACATACCACTTCGTTGACACATATCGAAGCATGATGCCCGGTTTGTAGGCACTTGGAACACGTCACTGTCTTTTGCGCCGACTACTGTTCCTTATGGTAGATTTTTGTTGTGAAAGGACCAACCTTCAGTGAGGAATCGAGTGGCGTGGATGGCACAGTTACAAAGACGAATCGTCTGCCGGTTTCAAATCTTATCAACTTGTTGTCACTGTCTCTGTATCGCTCTTGTCTAATTGTCGAGCGCAGTTCACATCCGATTTTCTCTAGACTCGCCTCAATTTCGCTGTTTGCCAGTGACAAGGGCAAGTCCGCTATCCACACTTTGGTTGCCGGTTTTTCTTCGCCTGTTGACTCATGTAACATGAATGGATTAATGTCCAGAACTTGCAAGACAGACCCGCGAACAGTAATGCCTCTTACCAGAAGAACATTTCTGGCTTCTCGAGTGGCAGGGTAGATTCTCCATAGCCCCCTGATATCCTGAGCACCGACTATACTGCCTTGTCCTGCCGTTCGTTCTGCGGACACACACAGTTCCAAGCCGGAGATACGGGTCGACATCGAGTCCGGAATACTTCGGTTTTTCAAAAATACGGGTTGAACAGCCATTGTTACTGCTTGTGCAGAGGACCAAAAACGCCAAGTCAGTGAACGCGACTCAAAATTCGGACAGGGTGAGAGCGCACGAACAACGCGTCTGCACGGCACGGCGTTCGCTCACCGAATCCAGCATTTAAGAATTGATGTGTATAACCGATCTCTCTCTCTCTCTCTCTCTCTCTCTCTCTCTCTCTCTCTGGCGAGCACACACATACACACGCGCGCGCGCGCGCCACACACACACACACACACACACACACACACACACACACACACACATACACACACGCATGCACACGCACACACACACATACACACACACACACACACACACACACACACACACACACACACACACACAAACACACACACACACACACACACACACACACACACACACACACACACACACACACACACCTTTTCTCATCGATGTATGCCAAATCAAAAATAAATACACAAGAATGTATATCTGTGAATGGGATCCTCTTTTTTCCACATGTCACACGTAAATCAAAAACTACAACACTACATGTCGTGATGAAATGATTTACGATCTTGTAGCTCAGATGGTCGGCAATCACATCTTTAAGCTGACATGTATGCGGGTGTGCGTATGACACCAGTGAGTGTGCATGTACCTGATTTTTTTTCTCTGAATTTTCTTTTTTCCGCTCCCCCCCCCCCCCCCCCCCCCCCCCGCACATACACACTCTCACCCTTGCCTCTTCCATACCCTGTCCCCCTTCACTCAGTTTCTATTCCTGTCTACTGATGAGCATCCTAGAATGATTTGGAGATAGCTGGTCTTCGTTATGGGGATGAGGGACAGAAAGAGGCATCAGTTCTACTGATGAGCATCCTAGAATGATTTGGAGATAGCTGGTCTTCGTTATGGGGATGAGGGACAGAAAGAGGCACCAGTTCTACTGATGAGCATCCTAGAATGATTTGGAGATAGCTGGTCTTCGTTATGGGGATGAGGGACGAGGGACAAAAAGAGGCATCAGTTCTACTGATGAGCATCCTAGAATGATTTGGAGATAGCTGGTCTTAGTTATGGGGATGAGGGACAGAAAGAGGCACCAGTTCTACTGATGAGCATCTTAGTATGATTTGGAGATAGTTGGTCTTCGTTATGGGGATGAGGGACAAGGGACAGAAAGAGGCATCAGTTCTACTGATGAGCATTCTAGAATGATTTGGAGATAGCTGGTCTTCGTTATGGGGACGAGGGACAGAAAGAGGCACCAGTTATAGAAAGAGTTTCATGTTTATGTAGTTCCCTTTCATTACTGGTGTTTCTTATTTTGGGTTTGAATTGGAGAAAGTAGAATCTTTTACTCGGTGCCATTTTCTATCTGTGCTATTTCAGAGCTGAGAGTCGTGATAGTTCTACGTATCCATACCGCCAAGTCATATTCACCACAGCATGTCTTTTAATCTATCCATTCATTTTAGTACGTGATAACAGATATGTCTGATGACTTTGAAGTGTGCCTTACAAACCCGAACTCTATCGCCGGATTTGCAAGTAGCTTGCTTTGATTTGACCGGGTTGTGTCAAAATAACGGAACATAATGCTGATTTTTATGGAAAGAAAAGTCAATATTCAAATAAGTACACAAAACAGAACGCCAGGTTATGTTTTAGTTACTGCACAACGCAAGAGAAGACATAATAATTATCTTTTTTCACAGCCGTCACAAAGATGTAGAATGCACAAAACTACCTTCCCAATATGGCTACCAGCAGTTTTACTTTGTGCTTTAAGCTTCAGTATTCTGCAAAGGAAAACGAACAAACGTTGTATTTTCATTCTCATCCACCTGCCTTGCGTTACATCTCGATGAAATATGCACCTCTGTTATAGGTCATTGTTAACTGATAACGACACATCCAAACTGTGTCTTCCTCCGTCCCCATCGCTCTTGATGCTCGTGCTCCAGTCCTGTTCTCCACTGAAGATTAAAGGGGGGGGGGGGGGGGGGGGGGGGAGTAAGTAGGTCAGATACTCTCCACCGAACAGCTGATTGGATTAGCCGAGGAGTTTGAACACACTAGATGTTGATCAAGGCTCCATACCTTGTAGTGGTCGGCCAATACCCTTTGATGGATTGTCAACCTGCATTTGTCCTTCGTTGGACAGGACAGAGAGAGAGAGAGAGAGAGAGAGAGAGAGAGAGAGAGAGAGAGAGAGAGACAGACAGACAGACAGACAGACAGACACACAGACAGAGAGAGAGAGAGAGAGAGAGATAGAGAGAGAGAGAGAGAGGTGCAAAAACAACAATTGAAAAAGGAGGAATTACAAATAGGGAATGGAGCAGACAGAAGCATGACCCACAGAAATAAGGAGCAGTTAAAAAGTTCTGGAGGAGAGAAGGAAGGAAATGAAGAAAACAAAATCCATGAAAGAAAAATTACTGGGGTAAATTTTTGTAGATGTCTCATCAGAAATCCATGAAAGAAATCACTGGGGTAATTTTTTTGTAGATGTCTCATCAGAAATCCATGAAAGAAAAATCACTGGGGTACTTTTTTTTTTGTAGATGTCTCATCAGAAACCCATGAAAGAAAAATCACTGGGGTAAATTTTTGTAGATGTCTCATCAGAAATCCATGAAAGAAAAATCACTGGGATAATTTTTTTGTAGATGTCTCATCAGAAATCCATGAAAGAAAAATCACTGGGGTAATTTTTTTGTAGATGTCTCATCAGAAATCCATGAAAGAAAAATCACTGGGGTAATTTTTTTGTAGATGTCTCATTTACCGTGCCACCTCTGAGGCGCTGCTCCCACGCCGCTCATTCCAGCGACCTGTCCACAGCCACAGCCTGGCATTGCCTGCCACAGCCCCAGCACCAGCAATCCATAGGGAGCCATCAAAGTCAAGTTTCACTCCCACGCCGCTCATTCCAGCGACCTGTCCACAGCCACAGCCTGGCATTGCCTGCCACAGCCCCGGCACCAGCAATCCATAGGGAGCCATCAATGTCAAGTTTCATGAAGCAACCCACCAGAGGAGACACCGCACTGCTGCTGAGTCATTTCAGCGATGTTCAGGGCTACCTGTTCTGATCCACCAGACGCCGTACACCACCTTCGCCGCCAAATGACGACAGTAACTGCTTAGTCCAGGAGCCATCATAAATGAGTTCGATCTCTCGAGGGAAGCACCTCGTCGAACAATGATCTCCATGAATTTACCGATACAGGTTACCCTGGCCGATCCAAATCTAAAGCATAGACGAAGAGAGGTGGAGGGAGCTGAGATCATCATAAAAGCAGGCCAGGAAAGGCTACGTGATTTAAGACATCTTTTATGCTGATCGATAAGGATGAGGATGATGAAGATAACCTTACGGATTTCCATTCAAGGCTAAGACTGCATGATCGGGCTGTATTCTACGCTTACTTTCCTCATGTATCCAGGCTTCAACCAGGCCTGAGAGATACAGACACATTCAGTTTTGGTCAAGAATTTTGAACAAACCCTCAGAAACGCATCCACGAATGAAACTCGACTGTGTAGTCCCAGTCTTCCAAGCTGAGCCCATAGCAAACTCAACTCTGCGTAGGAGTGGGACTGAGCAGAAAAAATAATACCACAAATGAATGGCTCTGAAGAGGCTGAAAATCCACAATACTAACCACTCTGCCAAGGCGGCTGGTTTTGTGGACTAATTTGCCCATGGCCAGCTTCTCTTCTTCCGCCAGTAGCATGTACACACTGTATGTGATTATGATGACTGTCTGTAGCATGTACACAGCGTATGTGATTATGATGACCACCTGTAGCATGATACAGCGTATATGATTATGATGACCATCTGTAGCATGTACAGACCGTATGTGATTATGATGACCGTCGTAGCATGTACACACCGTATGTGATTATGATGACCACCTGTAGCATGTACACACCGTATGTGATTATGATGACCGTCTGTAGCATGTACACACCGTATGTGATTATGATGACCGTCTGTAGCATGTACACACCGTATGTGATTATGATGACCGTCTGTAGCATGTACACACCGTATGTGATTATGATGACCACCTGTAGCATGTACACACCGTATGTGATTATGATGACCACCTGTAGTATGTACACAACGTATGTGATTAGGATGTGCAGTTAAGAGTATGCAGTTATATCTACTTTACTTCCTTCATGTGTTCACACTGGGTCAGGAGCTTTTGGAAGATGGGTATGTATTCGTATTGCTTAACCATTTGTTTGCTTGTTTATCTGTTTATCCTCATTGTTAGAAAATAACACAAACCTTCCCCTTCGATCTTTGAGGCTAGCAAGCAGGGACAGTTGATTTTCTCATCGCTTCGTTCCTTTAACCCCTCATTCTGTGGGTATGTAAATGAAAAGGTGGATAAAAGAAACATTAGAAAAAATGCAGAAAAAAAAACGAATGGCAAAGAACTGACAAGGATACGTCAGCTGAGAATATCTACTTACAGTCCTTGACAGGCATTGGTTGTTTTCCCCTTTCAGCCTGCTGTTAATATGAATGGGATTCTTCTTTGAGTCACACCCATCGGGCTCTGACCCCTGTTGACTGTGAGAAGGATTCACTGGGACACACCGACTGGCGACTCTAAGCTCTGGCACTGTGGAGTGCCAGCTGCATGCTCTCCCTCTCCCTTGAGACCCTTGGCTCATCGAACTTGCTCCAGTTCTAACAAGTCGGAGACAAGTTGAACAGCGAGAGAAAAGTGAATTACTGTGTGAAATAAGAGATTGTTATCTTGTGCGCGTGAAACTGTCGGTCGAACTGAGAGTGCATAATGCAGAAATCTAGCTGTTTATGTTTTATTTATTCTTTTCGTCATTTCATCATCGTCCAATCCACATCTCTGCCCCCCCCCCCCCCCCCCCCCCCTTCCCCAATCCGCTTTGCCTTAAAAAATCAGGCCTGCTCCTACCGCGTGCTTAGTGTAGGTTTCTCCTTTGATTTGAGAACTTTCTTTTTTTAGCGCCTCTTTGATCGCCTTTTTTGTTTATCTTTCTTGTTTTCTATCAGCTTCATTTTTCTGATCATCTTTTTCTTTTTCTTCCTTGTCTTAGTGTTCATCAGTTTGAATGTGCAGTAAAGGATGAATTAAAAGATTCTGCTGTCAGTTGCTGTGTGTATCATGGACTGGGAACAGGACCCATGCTCCTGTGTAAACGATTGTGGTGCGAATTGCTGTGTGAATAACGAACTGGGAACAGGACGCATGCTCCTGTTGAAGACTGCACAGAATAACGAGTGTCACACAGTCTCGTTGACTGGGACTAGTTGTCATCTGCCACCGACTGGCAGGACATCGTGAGAGATAGGACGCAACAAACTGGCCAGCTGCTGGTAAACAATGAGAGGAGAGGGAATCTTACGACAGAACAGATAAACACACAGTGGGGTCTTGACGAGAGAAAGTTATGGCACTGAATTAATAAAGCCCGACGAGTTTCTGCAATGACAAAAACCTCAAATAAGCTCATGCCAAAAGGAGATAAGAAACTGAACAATGAAGAAAATAAATGTGTCATAGATAGTGCGGTGGGAATTATTCCATTTTCAGTGTCAGTTTCATCAAGGGGGTGTCACTGCGTGCGAACCAGTCCATAGTTGCTACACCCACATCTACCGAGTGGAGATACCATACTGCTGAATACTTAACAGTACCTCATGCTTACAATGACACTGCGTGCGAACCAGTCCATAACTGTACACCCACATCTGCCGAGTGGAGATACCATACTGCTGAATACTTAACAGTACCTCATGCTTACAATGACTCGGATTCCTCCCAAACAGGTTTCATTTAAGACAAAGGTCAGCAGCTGAATCATGGCCAATTTTCTGCTTCATTTTTACATGGGAATTCATCATCCAATGGCATTTTCAAAATATCTTCAACTTCGATAATTAATTGTAGGAGTTCTCCTGGAATTAACCATATGAATTACTCAACTTGTGCTGCATACTGGACTCATTGTACTGTATTGAGCTGACACGGTCATTTGATTTAAACACGCTTTATCGTGCAGGTTACTAGCTGGAAACTCGACATTTTTTTAAAATGCTAAAACTACTCGATTTGCCAAAGCATCACAGTTCCAGGATGTAAGAAAGTTATGATTTTCATCTCACACTTTATTTGTAAGTGACGTTATTGAGAGAGAGAGAGAGAGAGAGAGAGAGAGAGAGAGAGACAGACAGACAGAAGACAGACAGACAGACAGACAGACAGACAGACAGACAGACAGACAGAGACAGAGACAGAGAGAGGGAGGGAGGGTGAAGAGAGAGAGAGAGGAAGAGAGAGAGAAGAGAGAGAGAGAGAGAGAGAAGAGAGAGAGAGAGAGAGAGAGAGAGAGAGAGAGAAGAGAGAGAGAGAGAGAGAGAGAGAGAATACGAATACGAAATTTAATGATTAGGCCTACAGCCCATATCATGGGAGTTGAGTTCAAAGTACAATATGACAACAATTATAGTGTAACATGTCGAACATTAGTCATACTATAAGAACATGTTCACCAATGGGAAAGCAAAAGTACATGCTGGAATACCAGATGATTTGAAACTGGTTTGCAATTCTTTTAAATCAGGAAAACCCGTCTCAATTGCAATGATTTGAATATAAATGCTGCTAGATTATTTATTACGATACTACTCTGGTTTGCCAAAAGCATTGATAATCTAAAACATGATGGGTATTTATAGAACTTGGCGGGAATATACTGTTCCCTTAGTTCCTTATATTTCGGACATACTAAAATGAAGTGTACAAGATCAGGGTCCAAAAGAAAAACCTCAAGATGCAAATGAAGACCGCACTGCCAGCTGAAAAACAAGGCTTGGAAAAACTGTGGAAAGACCTGAAAGAAAAACACAACGCCCTCAGCAAAGCGGAATCTGCGAGGAAGAGGAAGAGCAAAAAGAAGAAGACACAAGAGCGCTTCTTCAGAGACCCCTTCCAGTTTGCCAGAACACTGTTTGAGCAGCCAAAATCTGGAACCCTAAGTGTCGACAAAGGAGTTCTTGAGCAGCATCTGAGGAAAACATACTCTGACCCACAGAGCAAAGCACCACTCGACATTCAAGGTCTGGTGTGGCCAACCAACCCTGAGGAACAGTTCAATGGCAAGCCTCCAACGTTGGCGGAAATCAAGAAGGTGGTCGACAAAGCCAGAGCCAAATCATCACCAGGGCCAAACGGAATACCTTACCAGCTTTACAAGAAATGTCCCAAGGTGCTGGAGTGGCTCCACAGGCTGCTGCGATCGGCTTGGAGAAACCAGAAGATCAGCGGCCAGTGGATGACGGCAGATGGTGTGTACATCCCCAAAGAGCAAAACTCAAGTGACATCAGCCAGTTCAGGCCAATATCACTACTGAACGTCGAAGGGAAAATCTTCTTCTCTGTCATGGCAGCAAGGCTGACCAAGTACCTGATGGAAAACAAGTACTTGGATGTGTCAGTCCAGAAAGGTGGCATCCCAGGCGTGGCTGGCTGTGTAGAACACGCCACAATGATCTGGGACGCAATCCAAAAAGCAAAAACAGAAAAGAGAGACCTGGACGTAGTGTGGCTTGATCTGGCAAACGCATATGGATCTGTGCCCCATGAGATGATACAGTTGGCTCTTGAGATGTACCATGTGCCAAAGAACATCCGCGACATGCTCAAGAAGTACTTCAATGGCTTCTCAATGCGGTTCTCTACCAAGGAGTACACAACAGACTGGATCAACTTGGAAGTGGGTATTGCAATGGGCTGTGCAATTTCCCCAATACTGTTCGTGCTGGCAATGGAACTCATCTTGAAAGCAGCAACAAACAACGCGAGACAAACAGACCTTGGCGATGGATACAAGATGCCTCCTCTCAAGGCCTTCATGGATGACACTACAGTGATTTCATCCAGAGAAGACGAGACACGTCATGTGCTGGAGAGGCTGGACGACATAGTTGCCTCATCCAGAATGAAGTTCAAGCCAAAGAAATCACGGAGTCTCTCACTGAGGAAAGGAAAAGTGGCCGATCTGTGGTCTTCAGTGTTGCCAACCAGGCCATTCCAACAGTCACAGAAGAACCAGTCAAGAGCCTTGGAAGATGGTATGATGGTACGCTGAAAGACACACAAAGAGCAAAAGAAACCAAGCAGATGGCGGAGGAAGGCTTGGAGACCATTGACCAGTGTGGGCTCCCTGGCAAATACAAGGTCTGGTGTCTGCAGTTCATGCTGATACCAAAGCTCCTATGGCCTCTGATGATATACGACATCTGCACCAGCATAGTGGAGGCAATGGAAGCCAAAATCAACAAGTTCACAAGGAAATGGCTTGGTGTCCCACCCTGTCTAACTGACATAGCGCTGTACTGTCGCCAAGCAAAGCTGAAACTACCCTGAAATCCATCCTGGAGGAATACAAAGCAGGGAAGATCAGACTTCAAAGCATGCTGGAGGACTCAGGAGACAAGGTGGTAGAAGCAATCAAGCCCCAGCTGAAGACAAGCAGAAAATGGAAAGTTCAAGAGGCGATGGATTCTGCAAAAGAAAGTCTCAAGATCAGAGAAATAACAGGACACACACAGACCAACAGATAAGGACTGGGGGTGACCAAAACTGAATGGTGGTCAAAGGCCAAAGGAAAAGCCAAAAGAGACATGATGATTCAGGAGATGAGAAAAGAAGAAGACCAAAAAAGACTCCAAAAAGCAGTCCAGCAGAGCCAGCAAGGGCAATGGACAACGTGGGAGAATGCACTCCAAAGAAGTCTCACTTGGAATGACATTTGGCGCATGGCCCCTCTCAGGATCAGCTTCATTCTCAGATCTGCATATGACCTTCTGCCCTCAAATGCAAACCTGGTGAAGTGGGGGAAAACAGACGATCCTGCATGCCCCCTCTGCCATGAAAAACAAACAGTGGAGCATGTCCTAAGCTCATGTAAAGTAGCCCTGGCTCAAGGAAGGTACACATGGAGGCACAACCAAGTGCTCAAAGAGATTGTACAAGTAGTCTGGGCTAGTACCAACACCACAAAAGGGAAAATCAGGACTCCAAAAGCACCCGCAACATTCTTCACGGCAGGAGGCAGCAAATCATGGCCAAGAACAACAGTGCCACTCGAAACATGCAGGCAGAGTCTGCTGGACGGGGCAGATGACTGGGAGTGCACTGCAGACCTCCCAGAATGGAAGAGTCACCCAGAGATCATCAGCAAGAGTGGCATGAGACCAGACATAGTAGTCCACTCTAAGTCAACCAAGCAGCTGATCATGATCGAGCTCACGGTGCCATATGAGAACAGAATGGAGGCAGCTCAAATCTACAAGACTGAAAAGTATGCTGATCTGGCAAACAGCCTGAGGAGAGAAGGCTATCAGGTCAAAGTCCTCACTGCAGAAATTGGAGCTAGGGGGTTTGTAGGAACGTCTGCATACAGCCTCATGAAACAGCTCTCAGTTGCAGGGAAGGAAAAAACCAGAGCCCTGAAAGCAATGGCAGAAGCGGCAGAGAGGTGTTCAAGCTGGATCTGGTCAAGGAGGAACAAAAGTGAACTTCATAAGGCTTAATTTCCCTACAAATATCAGGTGTCCCTGTGGCTCAGTGGTTAAAGCGCGAGTCATTAAGTGGAAAATGAGCATGTCCAGAGGGTCATGGGTTCGAATCCCAGCCATGGCTCGTCCCAAGATGGGAAAAAAAAGGGGCAGCAGAGGGACATCCGGAGTCATGAACCGGGTGTGGCCCAACCCCCCTAGAGTGTCAGGAGATAAGGGCCGAAACACTTGCTTGAAGGGGGCTTCTCTTCTGAGGACTCTCTGCTGCCACGCTCTCCACGAGTTTCTTTCTACCGTTTCTCTAACAAAACAAAATGGGCAGTTCAAATTTTCTCCTGAAACATTTTGACAATGTCGTAAACGATGAGGTTTCAATGATGAGACACCAAGTCTTAATCTAATCAAAGCATTTCGCACAGGAACATTTTTACTGTAGTCAGATGAAAACTAATAGATAACGCCGAATTGAATGAACTATAAAAAGAGAATCTATCTCTTGTTGTTATGTCAAAATGCCATTCCTGCTTATAACACTCTATTAATCTATTTTTAAAGGTTGATATGAACAAATTACAGTTTCCGACACCTTGGCTTTCCCAAACGTGTCCAAAACCATAACGATATAAAAGATTCAATATGGAGGACACCCAAGTTTCTTTATCTTGATTCTGCAGAGTTAGTAACATGTTATATGCTTTAAGTGGTAACCTATTCAGTGGCATTCTCAGAATGCGTAACCAATATTTCAGGCATTTAACATAAACATTTACAAAAAGTGGATATCGTCCAGTCTCACCATAAGCTAGTATATTTGAAAAATGTATTTTTATATTGAGAAACCTTTTTAAAGAAAAAAGATGAACAGATTCAATTGGCTGAAGATTTGTTCTTATACCCCTATCTCAGCCCCATACGTCAGCATGGGCTGCATTTGGCCATCAAACAGATTTGAAAAATACTGCAGGAGACGAATTACCAATTGACCATAAAATACGAAATATTGCAATTACCCCTTTTTTGCACGACTGGACAAATCCAAAAGAGAATGTGTATATGACAGACGGGTAGAAAGGAATATACCTAAGTATTTATACATATTTACTATCGAAAGTGTATCATTTCCATATTTCCACCTTTCGCGAATAGAAACATAACCACCATTTCTAAATATAACGATATTGGATTTTTCAAGGTTCACAATTAGTCCTAATCGCTTGGACACATTCCATAAGATATTTAGTTGAGTTAGTAATCCGTTTATGGTATCTGAAACTAGCACAACGTCGTCTGCAAAGAGGAGGAATAAAATTTCTATGAAATCGGGATTAAGTTGAACACCATGCTTTCCTGTTCGTGTAATTTCTTCAGCTAAATGATTAATAAAAGGAGAAAATAAAACAGGACTACATATTTCTCCTTGTTTAAGGCAACGAGGGCACATAAATGTTTCTGAAACATCTCCTCCTACTCTAACCCTAGCCTTTACAACATTATACATGCTCTTTATTGCATTGAACATTTTACCCCTTATCTTATTTTTCTTCAAAACAATTCAAAGCCTTTCCCGTACCACCGAATCGAACGCCTTCTTAAAATCTATGAAAGCAACATACAATTTCTTGCGTTTAACTAACTGCTTTTGAACTACCGCTGTTAAAGTAAAGATCTGATCAATAGTACTGTAATGTTTTCGAAAGCCGGCTTGGGTTTCATGGATTAATTCTTTTTGTTCTATCCAGTTTGACAGTCTTTTATTTAAATAAAACTATAAATTTTACTACTTATATTCAGCAAAGATATACCTCTATAATTATCTGGGACAGCAGTATCACCTTTTTTATGTAATGGTTGGATTAAAGACTCCATCCATACATCAGGGTATGAACCAGACGTGAAAAGAAAATTGAAGTATTTAACAAGAAATTGTATTATTTGTGTTGACGGGTTTTTGAAAAATTCACCAATTATACAATCTGGTCCCGAAGCCTTACCCTTTTTTAGTGCTGTTATAGCTTCCAAAACTTCATCATTATTTATGTCTCGCTCAAGAATATCTATATTATTATCTTCTAAAGCTTCAATAATATCGTCATCAACCTGTTCGCCACCATGGAAACCAACATCATCATTACTACCATAGCCATCAATGTCAAAGGAATCAACATCGTTACCATCAACAGGCAGTGAATTGAATACATTGTTGAAATGATTATACCACTCCTCTTTAGTAATTTCATTTGAAGCGGAAGATTTTGAAGCATAAGACTTCACAGTAGCCCAGAAAACTTTCGGATTATTCATTTTTCTTGTAGCGTCAACAGCACCCTCTCCCTGTGTCCAGCTGCTTTATCTCTTAACAAGTACTTATATTGTTTTCTTTTCTCACAATATGCCAGTCTATCCGTGTCATCGTGTGTCCTATTAAAAAACTCTCAACTTTCTCCTTAGAAATAATCTACTTTGTCTACATTCCAAATCGTACCATACCTGCTTTTTGTCCCTACCTGTTGTTACATTCTTCTTCATACACCGTCCAGCTATATATAAACCCTCATTAAACTTTGTCAAAGCGGCGTTAATATCATAATCAACGAGTTCAATTGCTTCATTGATGTGGTTTTTAACCTCATCAGAATCCAAACACAAATAAAAGTCTTGACTAAAATCTTCATTCCAAACATACTTAGAATAAGATTTACCTTTAGGCTGAACTCTTTCTGGAATCTCAGCAATAGTGGTGGTCAACAACTCCAAAACTACTGGCATATGTTTAGACTCAATTCTGCTCTGAACTTTCAACGACGAACACAAGGACAAAAGGCTGCTCGACATCAAGAAATAATCAATAACACTACAACCAGATGAAGCCATATATGTAAAATTCCCATGTGCATCACCCACTACAGTTCCATTTAGTATTGAAAAACTAAACTGTTCACAGACATTAATGAGATATCTTCCAAAACTGTTCACGACATGATCCACATAATGTCGCCTAGGATGGCTTGAATTAACATGGGTCACAGAAGAGTTATCAAAAAAGTCATCAGGGATAATGTCATCATGAGGGTATTCGGTACCAGTCCTAGCATTAAAATCGCCAAACAAAACAAATTGAACATCGCCAAGCAGTCTAAGAACATCCAAAATACACTGTTCAATTAGTGCAACACCAGTAGTTATCTCCGTATCTTTGTAGCATGCCGAGTCAGTCGGAGGAGATATGCACCCAATAAAACAATGTCAGAGTGTGAATTAAATAAACGTTTAGATAACTTCAAAATAACTACATTATGGTATTCCATTTCAATACATTCAATATAAGCAGTTAGTTCCTTTCTGACTAATAGCACAACGCCGCCTGAGAGGCGGGTAGTGAAAGAGTCAGTCAGACAGCCGGTGTAACATAGGCTTTGTGCTCGGGAAAACACTGTGAAGAAAAGGTCTGAGAAAAAGTTTCCACCAGCAAAGCAAAGTCAAAATTTCCAATAAAGATCGCATATCAGGTTCATAAATACGTGCCAGTCCCTCAATGTTATAAGTCAAAAAAGTTAATCGTTCATTTTGAAAACGTTCTTGCTTGTGGTCGAAAACGTCATCATCCACATCATTTGCATTATCATGGTCATAATCAATAATGTCACTAACATCAGAAGAAAAATCACTATTATGATTCCTATTCCTGTCGACACCAATAACATGACTGACATGATTGACTACATTGCTTTCAACAATAACATCACCACAATCATGACTAATGACATTACCATCATCATAACTAATAACATGATTGAAATCACAACTATCATGACTAATTACATGACTGACATCAACACCATCATGACCAACAACATGACTGACATCACACATATCATGACTAACAACAACACTGGCATCCCCCTCATGACTAATGACATCACCAACATCCCCACCCTCATGACCAATGATATCACTGATATCCCAAATATCATGACCAATAACATCACTGACATCCTCAATATCATGACTAATAACATCATTAACATCTCCACCTTCATGACTAATAACATCACTGACAACACCAATGTCATGACCAGAGACACCACCGACATCCCAACTATCATGACTAGCGGTATCACTGATATCCCCAATATCTTGACCAACAACACCACTGGTATCCCCTGTATCATAATTGATAATATCACCGGCATCGCCACTATCATGATGAATAACTTCATTAACATCCCCACCCTCATGACCAGCACCGTCACTAACATCCCAAATATCATAGCTAATGACGCCACCGACATGCCCGATATCATTAGTAATGACATCATTGACACCCCCATATCATGACCAATACCATCACTTACATCCCCAATATCATGACGAATAACATCACTGGCATCCCCAATATTGTAATTAATGACATCACCAACATCTCCAATATCACGACTAATGACATCACCAACATTCCCAATATCATAACAAATGACATCACCGATACCCCCACTATCATGACTATTGACATCCCTGCTATCCTCAATTTCATGGCTGATGACATCACTGGCATCCCCAGAATCATGACCAATGACAACACCAGCATCCCCAATACCATGAATATTGACATCATTGACATTCCCTACGTCATGACCAGTGACATCACCGACATTATTACTGTCATCACCACCATGATGACTAACACGACTATCATCAATAATAATACCATAACTATGACTGGTAATATCATCAACAACATTGGTATAACCCTTCTGACTAATCACATCATTGACATCACCACCACCTTGACTTATACCAGCTTGATCAACACCGACATCATTATCCATATAATCATAACAAGCAACAGCATAAATAGCAGCAGCCAAATCATGATGGACACAGAGAGAGAGAGAGAGACAGAGAGAGAGAGAGAGAGAGAGAGAGAGAGAGAGAGAGAGAGAGAGAGAGAGAGAGAGAGAGATTCACATTTTATTCGTAAAGGCCATAGCCCCATAGAAGGGGGTGTACGTGTAAAAGACATACAGTCCCATGAATTAGTACGTGACTAGGTTCTTCTGGTAACGCTTTGTTCAAATATAACACGAGCTGTTTAACAATATTCTCATTTCTTGACGACATTAACAAGTTTTAGATAAGCATGGCTGTTTGAAATATCTAAGTGGAATAAACTGTTCTCTGAGATCACAAAACTGTGGGCAAATAAGCACAAATTGAAATTCATCTTCTTTTGACTCGCCACTTGATGGACAAAGAAGATAACAATTTATGGATTGTCTATAGCGAGAATATTAACAGAGATGTCAGATATACCAAAACGAAATTTTGTCATCATACGCTTCTATCCCCTATTAATAGACATTGACATGTAGTTTGGGCCACTATGTAAACCATTTACCTTTGTATGAAAATTAAATCCGTCACCATTTTCAAAGCGAAAGTCCCATTCTTGCCATCTAGTAGAAAGAAACTCGTGGAGAGCGTGGCAGCAGAGAGTCCTCAGAAGAGAAGCCCCCTTCAAGCAAGTGTTTCGGCCCTTATCTCCTGACACTCTAGGGGGGTTGGGCCACACCCGGTTCATGACTCCGGATGTCCCTCTGCTGCCCCTTTTTTTCCCATCTTGGGACGAGCCATGGCTGGGATTCGAACCCATGACCCTCTGGACATGCTCATTTTCCACTTAATGACTCGCGCTTTAACCACTGAGCCACAGGGACACCTGATATTTGTAGGGAAATTAAGCCTTATGAAGTTCACTTTTGTTCCTCCTTGACCAGATCCAGCTTGAACACCTCTCTGCCGCTTCTGCCATTGCTTTCAGGGCTCTGGTTTTTTCCTTCCCTGCAACTGAGAGCTGTTTCATGAGGCTGTATGCAGACGTTCCTACAAACCCCCTAGCTCCAATTTCTGCAGTGAGGACTTTGACCTGATAGCCTTCTCTCCTCAGGCTGTTTGCCAGATCAGCATACTTTTCAGTCTTGTAGATTTGAGCTGCCCATTCTGTTCTCATATGGCACCGTGAGCTCGATCATGATCAGCTGCTTGGTTGACTTAGAGTGGACTACTATGTCTGGTCTCATGCCACTCTTGCTGATGATCTCTGGGTGACTCTTCCATTCTGGGAGGTCTGCAGTGCACTCCCAGTCATCTGCCCCGTCCAGCAGACTCTGCCTGCATGTTTCGAGTGGCACTGTTGTTCTTGGCCATGATTTGCTGCCTCCTGCCGTGAAGAATGTTGCGGGTGCTTTTGGAGTCCTGATTTTCCCTTTTGTGGTGTTGGTACTAGCCCAGACTACTTGTACAATTTCTTTGAGCACTTGGTTGTGCCTCCATGTGTACCTTCCTTGAGCCAGGGCTACTTTACATGAGCTTAGGACATGCTCCACTGTTTGTTTTTCATGGCAGAGGGGGCATGCAGGATCGTCTGTTTTCCCCACTTCACCAGGTTTGCATTTGAGGGCAGAAGGTCATATGCAGATCTGAGAATGAAGCTGATCTGAGAGGGGCCATGCGCCAAATGTCATTCCAAGTGAGACTTCTTTGGAGTGCATTCTCCCACGTTGTCCATTGCCCTTGCTGGCTCTGCTGGACTGCTTTTTGGAGTCTTTTTCTGGTCTTCTTCTTTCTCATCTCCTGAATCATCATGTCTCTTTTGGCTTTTCCTTTGGCCTTTGACCACCATTCAGTTTTGGTCACCCCCAGTCCCTGTCTGTTGGTCTGTGTGTGTCCTGTTATTTCTCTGATTCTTGAGACTTTCTTTTGCAGAATCCATCGCCTCTTGAACTTTCCATTTTCTGCTTTTCTTCAGCTGGGGCTTAATTGCTTCTACCACCTTGTCTCCTGAGTCCTCCAGCATGCTTTGAAGTCTGATCTTCCCTGCTTTGTATTCCTCCAGGATGGATTTCAGGGGTAGTTTCAGCTTTGCTTGGCGACAGTACAGCGCTATGTCAGTCAGACAGGGTGGGACACCAAGCCATTTCCTTGTGAACTTGTTGATTTTGGCTTCCATTGCCTCCACTATGCTGGTGCAGATGTCGTATATCATCAGAGGCCATAGCAGCTTTGGTATCAGCATGAACTGCAGACACCAGACCTTGTATTTGCCAGGGAGCCCACACTGGTCAATGGTCTCCAAGCCTTCCTCCGCCATCTGCTTGGTTTCTTTTGCTCTTTGTGTGTCTTTCAGCGTATCATCATACCATCTTCCAAGGCTCTTGACTGGTTCTTCTGTGACTGTTGGAATGGCCTGGTTGGCAACACTGAAGACCACAGATTCGGCCACTTTTCCTTTCCTCAGTGAGAGACTCCGTGATTTCTTTGGCTTGAACTTCATTCTGGATGAGGCAACTATGTCGTCCAGCCTCTCCAGCACATGACGTGTCTCGTCTTCTCTGGATGAAATCACTGTAGTGTCATCCATGAAGGCCTTGAGAGGAGGCATCTTGTATCCATCGCCAAGGTCTGTTTGTCTCGCGTTGTTTGTTGCTGCTTTCAAGATGAGTTCCATTGCCAGCACGAACAGTATTGGGGAAATTGCACAGCCCATTGCAATACCCACTTCCAAGTTGATCCAGTCTGTTGTGTACTCCTTGGTAGAGAACCGCATTGAGAAGCCATTGAAATACTTCTTGAGCATGTCGCGGATGTTCTTTGGCACATGGTACATCTCAAGAGCCAACTGTATCATCTCATGGGGCACAGATCCATATGCGTTTGCCAGATCAAGCCACACTACGTCCAGGTCTCTCTTTTCTGTCTTTGCTTTTTGGATTGCGTCCCAGATCATTGTGGCGTGTTCTACACAGCCCGCCACGCCTGGGATGCCACCTTTCTGGACTGACACATCCAAGTACTTGTTTTCCATCAGGTACTTGGTCAGCCTTGCTGCCATGACAGAGAAGAAGATTTTCCCTTCGACGTTCAGTAGTGATATTGGCCTGAACTGGCTAATGTCACTTGAGTTTTGCTCTTTGGGGATGTACACACCATCTGCCGTCATCCACTGGCCGCTGATCTTCTGGTTTCTCCAAGCTGATTGCAGCAGCCTGTGGAGCCACTCCAGCACCTTGGGACATTTCTTGTAAAGCTGGTAAGGTATTCCGTTTGGCCCTGGTGATGATTTGGCTCTGGCTTTGTCGACCACCTTCTTGATTTCCGCCAACGTTGGAGGCTTGCCATTGAACTGTTCCTCAGGGTTGGTTGGCCACACCAGACCTTGAATGTCGAGTGGTGCTTTGCTCTGTGGGTCAGAGTATGTTTTCCTCAGATGCTGCTCAAGAACTCCTTTGTCCACACTTAGGGTCCCAGATTTTGGCTGCTCAAACAGTGTTCTGGCAAACTGGAAGGGGTCTCTGAAGAAGCGCTCTTGTGTCTTCTTCTTTTTGCTCTTCCTCTTCCTCGCAGATTCCGCTTTGCTGAGGGCACTGTGTTTTTCTTTCAGGTCTTTCCACAGTTTTTCCAAGCCTTGTTTTTCAGCTGGCAGTGCGGTCTTCATTTGCATCTTGAGGTTTTTCTTTTGGACCCTGATCTTGTCCATCTTTTCTTGGCGTCTGGATTTCTTTGGAGGTGTTTTCTCTTTGGGTAGTTTTGCTCCATAGGCGTCTCTACATGTGGCATACACAATGTCCCCATATGTGGCTAGTTTGTGTTCCAGGGTGCTTTTCCCTATCAGTGCATCGAGTCTTTGGACGATTTTTGCATCCAGTTTCTCCCAATCTTCAGTTTCGTTTGCTCGTGGCAGGTTGAGTTTCAGGCGCCTGGCATCGAGGGCCTGTGCAAATTCCTCATCCGAACCAACAGCGTGGATGTCCTTGGCACTGTGGTTTAAATCCTGGCCTTGGTCTTCCGACGTCTTATCTGCTGATGCAGTGCGCTGCTGCTCATTCAGATGAGTCTTCACACATCCCATCTTTGTTCTGTGGATCTTCATGCCACGGGTGGTAGCGAAACGCTTTCCACAGACACATGGATATTCCATTTGGTCCATGTTCATAGTCCGTTTGGGATTTGCAGTCATGATTGGTTGAGCACCGATGGATTCATCATTCTCTCCCCCTTTCGGTGAATCCTGGGAGCATCTTTTCCTTTTATTTTTAGTAGCCACATGTTTAAGGCAAAGTGGGGAGCCAGCCCACAGAGCCCTTGGTTCTGGTCTTTCCCAGTGTCCTCCGGTCTTTCCCGGACGTCCTCCGGCCTATTCCCGGAAGTCAATGGTTTACCCATGCATCAGTAGAAAGAAACTCGTGGAGAGCGTGGCAGCAGAGAGTCCTCAGAAGAGAAGCCCCCTTCAAGCAAGTGTTTCGGCCCTTATCTCCTGACACTCTAGGGGGGTTGGGCCACACCCGGTTCATGACTCCGGATGTCCCTCTGCTGCCCCTTTTTTTCCCATCTTGGGACGAGCCATGGCTGGGATTCGAACCCATGACCCTCTGGACATGCTCATTTTCCACTTAATGACTCGCGCTTTAACCACTGAGCCACAGGGACACCTGATATTTGTAGGGAAATTAAGCCTTATGAAGTTCACTTTTGTTCCTCCTTGACCAGATCCAGCTTGAACACCTCTCTGCCGCTTCTGCCATTGCTTTCAGGGCTCTGGTTTTTTCCTTCCCTGCAACTGATCAACAGTCAACCAGTCTTTAACGAAATACATGTATAAAGGCTTTCGCGTCTCCAACACCTTGGCTCAGCCATACAACACCAAATCCATATTCATATAGCTTGTTTCGAGCATTTGACACCCAGTTTTTCTTATCCTTACAATCCAGATCTAACAACATTCTGTATGCCTTGTGAGGTAGACTTTGAACATCCATCTGATTTAATGTTAACTGGTATTGGATATATTTGATTACAGACAGCAAATATACAGGACATCGACTTGTCTCGCCATAGACAAAACATTAGGTGTCAGTGTCAAAACTCCAACATATGTTTTCATATACGTTTTGATATACCTATATTTTAAGCCATCTGGGGAATGTCTGTACCTCCACTGGAGTGGAGGAACATAAGATTGAAAAGTTTGAAGTTGATTATTGTCTAGTAAATTATTCCCCGGTGAGGAGGGGGAGAAGAAGAGTTATTGTAGTGCGCCTTCTGGTTGTTTGGAGAGATTGCGTGTGCACGGAGTGAATACTCGGCTGAGTGCAGGCATGCATTTATGCACAGTGTGACAGTGGTGACCCCGACTAGGACTTAGGACATAGGACAAGGTTTTTTTTGTACCCCCTCCAAGAAAAAAAAAGATTTCTATTTGTACTCCTCCAAAGAAAAAGTAAGATTTCCCCTCCAAGGAAAAAAATAAGGGAGGAAAGAAAGTATTATTGATTGTTTGATTATTGTTTGTAGTCTTTATTTTTCATTTGTTTCTGTATGTGTTCGAGTGTTTGAGATTTCTTTTGTTTGCTCTACTCTGTTAGGGTTGTTTTTTTGTAGGATTTCCTTTTGTCCCTTTCCCCCCTCAGGACAGATAGCCTCAACCTCCTCTTGCTCGTACCTGGCAGTAAGGGGGCAGGGCGTTGAGGTGTCGTTGTCCTTCCCGTAGTTTAGATTTTGTTTTGTCCCCTTCCCCAGGACTGATAGCCCCAACCTCTTCCTGCTCTGTTTTAGCAGGGGGGCATGGCGTTGGGGAGTCGATAGTCCCTCCCTCTCTCATTACTATCTAATTCTTTATCTTTCCTCTCGTTTCATTTGGATTTTTCCCCTTTCCCCTCTGAGTGTGGGATCGACTTCACCTCCGTCGCTCAACTAGTGTAGGTGGTGGAGTGGATTACCGCTCAGTCCTAATAAACATTTCTTTTCTTGATTGTCTTTTGGGTTTGGTTTTTGTGTGTGTGTGTGCTTTTCTGATTGTATATTTATTAGATTAATTGTTTATTGCTTTGTGTTGTTAGTATATTTTGTGTATTATTATTTGAAGACTTCCCCGTCTCCAGCTTTACGGGAGACAGTTGCCATTAGGGTGCTGTCTGAGGACCTCTTTCGCTTTTTCTAATTTCCTCTTTCTATACCGGACCTGTCTATTCTTTCATTTCTTTTTCACCCCCTATACAAAAAAATCTTCAAACCTTCTTTTCAATAGGCACCTATCTAGTTTCTTTTCATCGTTGTCATCTTTTAGGTAGGATTTCCGTTAGTGTACGTTTTCTCCCCCTCTTTTTAATTGTTCGTTAATTCATTTGTTTTGTAACTTTGTATTCACTTATTGTTTAAGGCGATTCATTTGTTCTGTGATTCATTTATTTTGTTGTACCAAGTATCTAAGTAAGAAAGTAACTACTACAATAAGAACAGTTAAGAACATAAACATTATAAAGAATTTATTTCCGGGAAAAAAACTTTATATTTTCTCTGTTTTCTTTTCATTCGGGAAAAAAGTTATTAGTATTGCATTTCATTTTCTTAGCTGTCTTTTTCCCTTTCGGAAAGAATATTGGTGAAAATCTCTTTTGGAAAGATCACATTGCCACTTCTTATTGGTGCTTCTCTTTTGTAAGCCTTTATTATTTTTCTGTTTATACCGGCATTTAAATTCTTTATTTGTACATACTGTAACAAAGTTTTTTTTGGAAACGTATATAACATCACATATCGCCTTATTTTAATCATATTTAGTCATTGTTTCTTGTTTGTTTGTGATAACTATTCATGATGGAAAATTTTGATGAATATGTACGACAGGCCGAGCGTTTAGGCTTTGAAGGTGATAAATTAGCAAACTATGTCCAACAATGTCTGGATAGGGCAGACAGAGAGAGAGAGAGAGAGAGAGAGAGAGAGAGAGAGAGAGAGAGGGGAGAGAGAGAGAGGAGAGAGAGAGAGAGAGGAAAAACAGAAACAACTAGAAGAAAAAGATAAAGAACGACAAGAAGCTCTAAAAAGATTAGAGTTTGAAGAGAAAAAACTACAGAAAGAGATGGAAGAAAATAAAAAAAAGATTAGAGTTAGAGGATAAGGATAAGGAACGGCAATTTGAACTGAGACAACTTGAATTAGAGACTGATGCGGAAATTAAAAAATATTACAGGCATCGAGAGAGCCTCCACCACCTCCATCGGTCGGTTCCACGAGTACATTTCATCCGAAGTCAACATACATTCCGAAGTTGCCGCCGTTCGAAGAGAAAACCGACGAAATTGACAGTTTTCTTTTTCGGTTCGAGAACCACGCTACTTCTTGTGGTTGGCCGAAGGAGAAATGGACGTTGTTTATCGCGTCACTGTTTAAGGGAAGCGCTTTGGCGCTATACCACACACTTGCGGCAAAGGAAGGGTTGACTTGGGATCAATTAAAAGAACTCTTAAAGAAGTTTCAGTGCTCAGCTGACCGTTTTCGTGAGCGTTTCCGATCAGTTCGTCCTGACAAGGGAGAATCATTTCCATCTTTTTTGATAAGAATGAGTCATTGTTTAGACAGATGGATAGAGCTAACAAAGACGAGTAAGACTTTCGAATCACTGCGAGATTTGCTACCTCGAGAGCAACTTTTTCAAAGCGTTAGTAAAGATTTGGCCACTTTTCTTAAGGAAAGACAGTTCGATAGTGTTGACGAAATGTGTCAGATGGCGGATCAGTACTGTATTGCTCATCCGGATAAAGGTGTTGCCCGCAAGGAACATTCGTCCCTTTTCGAGTCTCACACGGCATTTCAGATACATTCTGGACGAGGAAACTTTACAAGAGGAAATCGCGCTTCATTCCAAGGTCCGCACTCTTACACGTCTTTTGGCAACAGACAACGACCTTTCCGTGGTCAAGGCCATGTCGGTTCTGGCGATTTCCGTCAGTGCCAATATTCACCACCGGAAAGACTTTTTCCTTTCCGAGGGCGTGGTGAACAACAACCGCGAAGACCCTTTGGTCCAGTGCGTGGACAAGGTCGAGGTTCACAGACTAACGGTAACCAGTTGTCCGCCGACCAAACCATGCGTTGCCATTTTTGTGATGGCAAATATCATTTGAAACGGGACTGTCCTTTCAAAGGAAGTGGAGCAAAGACTGGATTTGTTTCCACTACATGTGAAGAAGGTCTTGTTTTGGCACCAGATCAGTCCATTGATGGTCTTCTTTTGGAGGATTGTGCCATTAATGGTTTACAAGGTTCTGTTTTGCGAGATACAGGTTGTACCACAGCTGGTGTAAGGAAATGTTTTGTTCTACCAGACCAATATCTTGACAGTGTTCAGAAATGCAGATCGTTTGGTGGAAAAATTGAAACTTTTCCACTTGCAAAAATTTCCGTTGATACACCATACTACTCCAGGTCGCTTACCGCCTGTGTTATTGAGAATCCAGTTTGCGATTTGATTTTGGGAAATCTACCAGGTGTTGCGACAGTACATGGTGGTGCCGGAGGATCTTTCATTCCTTGTCTCATTAGTACAAGATCAAAAGTTGTAGAGCAGGGAAAACCAACAAAACCGCTCAAGGTTTCAAAACTGGATGAACTAAAAGTTACGCCAGATGTTTTGAAGACCATGCAGAGAAGCGACGAAACATTGACGACTGTACTGTCTACTGCAAAGCAGAGTGTCTCTGACAAACCAACGGACAAGCCGACGTACATACTGGACTCTGACATCCTCTACAGACATGGATCTGGACAAGATAACAAACAGATTGTGGTTCCCAAAGTGAAAATGGCAAATGTTGAAAAGGTGTTCCATGTAAACATGCTAAAAAAGTATGGTGAACGTACAAATGTTGCCATTAACGAGTCAATTGAATGGATATGTCCAGAGTCTGGAACAGATGTGGCTGTTACAGAAATCATTGACTCTGATTTTGTACCTGATGTTACATACAGAGACAGAGCAAAGACTGTGCAAACAACAAATGTGGGATTGTTAACGTGTACCAGTATAGATGATACTGTACCTCTGCCCACTCTTTCTGTCCAGGGAGAAACTTATCGTGATGTTGTTGTGTGTGATGATCTATCTTTGATTCAGAAAGAACAATTGGAAGGTATTTTGAAGGACTTTCAGGATGTTTTGACTGATACCCCAGGGACAGTGACAGCAATTGAACCCCATACTATTCACTTGAGTACGGAAAACCCAGTCCGAGTCAAACCATACCCTCTCCCATTTGCGAAAAAACAGGTTGTCGAAAGAGAGATTCAAGTTATGCTTGGGTTGAAAGTTATTGAACCATCTTCGTCACCATACAGCTCACCAGTTGTTTTGGTGGACAAACCTGATGGCTCGGTGCGGTTTTGCATCGATTACAGGAAGTTAAACAAAATCACTGTGTTTGATGCAGAACCTATCCCAGACATTGAGGAACTTCTTTGTCACCTCTCAGAAGGAAAATATTTTGTCAAAATAGATTTGACTAAAGGATATTGGCAAATCCCGATGGCTGAAGCAGACAAGGAAAAAACAGCTTTTCAGACACCTTTTGGACTGTTTCAATGGACGAAAATGCCATTTGGATTGCAAAACGTCCCAGCTTCTTTTGCCAGATTGATGCGTGCACTAAAACTTCATGAGTGGAGCAGTCAGTTTTTTTGATGACATTTTGTTTGCTGCAAAGTCATGGAATGATCTTCTGGAAAACTTGAGAGCTATTTTTTGTAAACTCCGGAATTTTGGTCTGACGGCTAGACCGTCCAAAATTCGTGCTGGATTCCAGACTCTTGAGTTTTTGGGTCATGTCATTTCTGTTGGGAAAATGACACCACAGGAAATGAAAGTAGAAAAGATCTTGGCCTTGAAGAGACCCAGTACAAAGAAACAGATCAGATCACTCATTGGATTGTTATCCTTTACAGAAGATATGTACCGCACTTTGCGTCATTGACAGCCCCTTTGAGTGACTTAACAAAAGGAACAAAAAACAAAAGTATTGTCTGGTCAGATGAGTGCCAGAAAGCGCTGGAATGTGTTCAAAACATCCTCAATTCATTCCCTGTGTTGCTTTTGCCCTCTCTTTCAGAGGATTTTGTTTTGAGAACTAATGCCAGCTCCAAAGGCATTGGAGCTGTACTGTTGCAGGAAAAGAGTGGATTGTTACACCCTGTCCAATATGCAAGTAAAAAGTTCTCTAACACACAAGTCAAATGCTCAACAATTGAGAGGGAGTGTCTTGCCATTGTTTGGGCTTGTGAGAAATTTGCCAGATTCCTGACTGGAAGACAGTTTCGGTTACAAACCGACCATAGGCCATTGACGTTTTTGCAGTCGTCCAAGACCAAAAATAGCAGGCTGTTGAGATGGGCTTTGTCATTGCAGGAGTTCAAGTTTGACATTGAGCCATTACCTGGAACTCAGAATGTCATGGCAGATTTTTTGTCTCGTGCGTGAGTGCACAGTATCCTTCGTGCTGCTGTAACTGCTGTTTGTTTTCATTGTGGACAGATTTTTTATTCTGCTGTTTGTTTTCATTGTGGAAAGACTTGATTGATATTTTGGCAGGGTTATGTCTGCTACTGTCAATCTGAATTGATAAGTAGTTGTGACTGATCTTTCTCCAAAAGTGCATATGTATTGGCATTGCTGGCTCTTTGTAGGATGCTATTTTGTGAATGTGTGCAGAATACTTCATTTGATGTCTTACAAGTGTTGTTGTTGTGTGTTTTTCACGTCAGTCCATTATGAAGAATGAAAAAAAGTGTTTAACTTTCGAGTGGACTGCTATATTGTATATTTTGCTTGAACAAATTTTTTTTTCATCAAGTGAGTCATGAGGAAATTCTCATTTTGTGATGATTTTGGGACATATGATTATGTGAAAACAGGCTAGAAAAAACTGTTACATTTTGCATTTGGAATAATCCGTATCATATGTTCTTCGTGTTTATGTAACTCGTGATTTGTGGTGATGGAGTGTGAATTTGTTTTTAAAAAACTAAACAAAACTGATTGTATTTTTTTTTCTCAAACTAAGATTTTGGAATGTGATTTTGGATCTTTATGATGTTCATAAAGGCTAGTTCTATGCATTGATGGAAACTCTTGAATGATGAAAAATTGATGATTGATGGCTGAAGTTGTATATTAACTAGATATGTATGTGTATTAAAAAAAAAAATTCTTGGCGAAAGTTTTTTTTTTTTTCACCGCGGGATGGGGTGTGTCATGTGATGTAGCCTCACATGGCGACATGTGACGTTCCGTCGCATACGCCCTTATTTGTTATAAAGCATTTCCCTAGGTAGGGAAAAGAAAAGGTAAAAGAAACAATAATTCACGTGGCCTGACCAGTGTGATCGGTGTCGCTGGTGGCTATTAAAACAGTTCATTGAATGGACGGACGTTGTCCATTGGTCAGCAACTATGGGCTGGTAATGCGTAGAGTTAGACGAGTGCTCACTGAATGTGTACTCAAAAAGAGCGCAGGAGGGAAAAATAAGGAATAGGAAGGAGATGGCTTGGGGACACTGACCGGACAGGTTGTTTGAAGAACGAGTTCCACCTTCAATTCACCATTACCAGGTGAGGTATAGACAGATGGGGAGAGAAAAAAAGAGAGTTAAGAAAAGGGAAAAAGGGAAAAGAATTTTTTGTTGTTGAAGGTTTCAGTTTATTCACAAACGGACCATGAGGGGGGGGGGGGTGGGAGGGATGGAACAACACAATCAAATTCAAGCATGTTAGGTCGTCATGAAGCCACATCGAGGTAATACAATAATTTCACGATCAATCTGCTAATGCACAGTAACAAACGCTTTACAGTCCCTGGTCTATATGTTTATGGTACCATGAACATAAGTTCAAATGATGATAATAAATTTTACAGTTTACAATACATGAATACCAAGCTTTCCTTTATAACAAGAACTTTGCTCACAAATTTAAATGATGACTGTATAGTGATTAAGTCATATTTTGAACAATTGAGTAGTGGGGGAAAACAAGTGCAGGCTAACAATTCTTCAATCATTATAGTAATGACTTGGCAAAGATTTGAACTTTTAGGGAAAAGAAGTCATATTTTGAGCAAGATTTCCTTTTCAGCCACACTGATGTCAGAACATTAGTAATAAGGAAGTTCATGATAGTTAGGTTGCTTCTAAACGAAGACTCCCATTGCAACCAGCACTCGTATCACATGTCTTTTTTTTTTCTTTTTCTTTCTTTTTTTTTTTTGATGAAGTTTTTCTTTAATCTGTAATAATAAAGGGTATATACGATTCCCATATTTTTTCAAATCGTGTCAGGCAATTAATTTTGGCTATATATTCTTCAATTTTAATCTTTCCTGATAGTCGTTTCCTAAATACACTGCACATTGGAACACATTTGTTTTGTTTACATTGAAAAATAAACCATTTCGCAAACAGAATCATTCTTTCAAATGCTTCGTCATTTTCAATCTGTTTATCGTACCTAAAATTACGAAATTTTCGGTCAAATTTAACGTCATTTTGCATTTTTCATTAATTTCTTTGATGAGTTTAGTCCAGAATGATTTGATCACATTACATCCCCAAAATAAGTGTCTTATAGATTCCTTTTCTGTATGGCAAAACGTACAAGAGTTATCACCAACCACACCCATTTCTTTCAATATAATATTTGTACCAAGAATTTGATGTACGATCCTCATTTGAAACCATTTCAATTTCACTTCAGAAATTTTGTGTATCTTTTTGAAAACATTTTGCCAAACTGTTTCGCCTTCCAATGTATTATTCCATTTTTTTTACAATAGTTAGGAGCTGGGATATCGTCTATTAATATGCGATAATAAAGGTTCATACCTTTACAACTCGATAAAATCGTTTTTAGGGCGCATGGAAGGTCAGACTTGCTATTATTTTCAAAAGCTATATTATGTTTAATCATATATTGTCGAATACATGATAGATACCCACCGTACGTCAAAAAATCAATGCTGACCTGGAAACGACGGTTGAATTCAGCTAAAGACAAAAATCTTCCGTCTACATTCACAAAATCTGCAATGCAATGAACGGCATTTTCTATCCAGTTCATTGATTGAATAACTTTGTTTCCACGTTTAAAGCGTTCATTGTACAGGAATGGTTCGGCTAGTAAATCTGTACTTGTTTTAGGCTGTACTTTCTTCCAAAACAGTTGATATGCACTGAAAAGATGTTTCCAAAATAGGTTATCTGTTTTTTTTAAGATTAACACACAATGGTCCGTACATATCTAGTTTATTTAATATGGGATATAACTGGGTACAAATACTTTTCCAGTTATGCTTAGAATAACACAATTTTCGTATCCATGTGATTTTAGCAGACATTAAATATGTTTTAACTTCAGGTATATTCAAACCATCATCTTTTACACTTTTAACTGTTGTCTTCCTGTTAATTTTGTCTTGTTTTCCATTGCACACAAATCTGAAACACACTTTCTGAAGATCTGCCATGAAATCATCGGGTGGGTTAGGCAACAAAATCCACAGATGTATCAGTTTTAAGGGAAAAGAATTTATCATTATTCAGATTTTGAAATAGATTACTTACACGGACTTCATTCGTGTTTCAGCCCTTCCCAGTGCTGTGGCAGCACCAGTTAGGCGACTGAGGCAGTCGAACAAATATTTGGGCTGCACCTAATCGTCTCCAGGGTTGGAGAATCGAGCTGTAGAAGACAACGACTGCACCAGTCGTGAGAAAACAAAGCATTTGTCATGTTGACCCATAATGACTTTTAATTGTCCCCCATTAGATTGGAACTCACTTGATATACCTATATTTTAAGCCATCTTTTTTATTCTTTCTTGAAAATATAAATATTGTATCTCCAGTGAGAAGGAGAAACCATTAAACAATATATGTATGTATTGCTATGTATAATGAGATGAAATTTGGTCCCAGCTAGTGGATCTGGGGAATGTCTGTACCTCCACTGGAGTGGAGGAACATAAGATTGAAAAGTTTGAAGTTGATTATTGTCTAGTAAATTATTCCCCGGAGAGGAGGGGGAGAAGAAGAGTTATTGTAGTGCGCCTTCTGGTTGTTTGGAGAGATTGCGTGTGCACGGAGTGAATGCTGGGCTGAGTGCAGGCATGCATTTATGCACAGTGTGACAGAGGGGCTGTTTTCATAATTCTTTCAACTTCATATACGTCTACGCTCCATATAGGGTCTGTGGATCTAATTCTAACATCACCCTCTGCCTCTCCAGGAGCATACAAGTATCGTACTTTTAGTCCAAAAGGCAAGAGTTTCTGATTACCTCGGATGTCTTCAGTAATACTTATTTTTTTTAGTTTGATCGCGTTCACCGGTTTAAGGCCTGTTGCTTTAAATTCTTCATTGTTTATGGCGCGTAAGACTGCTGGCAATCTCCTAACCCATTCTGTGTTGCGTGTTTTGTCCATAAGGTCTCCGTGGTATTGATAGGTAAACAGACGTTCAGCTAGATTCTTATTAAAGTTTTCTACTAGAGCCTGGGAGCGATGGTTGCCTGGAATCCCCCTCTTAACTGTAACCTGGTGTTTTAAAAACAGTTGGTTTACAGCTCCTTTAAACTCTTTCCCATCATCAACCTGGATCATCCTAGGATACTTTAATGGACCTCGCATGTATATCTGTTGTAAAGCCACAGCCACAGCAGTTGAGCTTTTATCCGTTAAAGGCTCAGCGTCTTTATACCTTGAAGCCATGTCAACAACAGTCAGAGCATACTTAAACTTTTTTCTTCTAACTTTGTCATGCGGAAGATACAACAAGTCCATCTGGTAGTTGTCATTAGGAACTGAGTTAACAAATCGAGGCCTTATTATTCTTTTGGGGGCAGGCAGATATATTTGCCAGATCGCTTGTTTTGAAAGCCAGTTTTTTGCTTCTGATTCAGACACCCTAGCAGCTTTACTCAGTTTATCAATAGCAGTCTTTCCTTTCCAATACCTTCTAGGAGAATAATATATTTTGTCCATATTTTAAATGTATTTTATTTGTTTTTACACAAGAAAGTGAGCAACAAGATAGACTGACGTCATGCCAACTACAATAAAAACTGTCTCTGCAGTCTTCTGTTCTTCTGATGGCTCATAAAAGTCAGACAGTTCTGGTGGTGACGATGTTAGAAACTTCTTTCCTGTCACTAAGTAATACTCATTCATTGCGTCATCAACGTCTGTAAATGTGTGCTCTGCATGTCCTTGTTCTCTTAACTTTTTATTAATAAAGTCTAAGTGAGCAATCCTCCTTTTCTCATAAGCGTCTTTTGCCTTAGCTAACTCTTCCATTGCTTTGTTATGGCGTTCTCTTTCTTCATCAGACCGCAGTTTACTAAACATGTAATTGCTCCCAGAGAAAGCCAATGCATTAACAATAGCTCCTCCCACCATCAGAACTAATCCAGACATCTTTTTATAAATGAATGAATCTTTTTTATAAATCAATATTTTCTAGAATTAATCTTTTTTATAAATCAGTCAATCTTTCTATACATTGATGTTTTCTGGGATAATTCCCTGTGTAACAAGAAAGTCTTTTGAGGCAATTCCTGCAGTTATTACAACTATAACCTTAACAACATCCTCAATGTCTAACCTTCCTAGATCGGCTGGCTTCATTTTAAACATGTTTTTTGCTAACACGCTATACCCTATACTAAGACCGCTAATTACAGCAGAGTGGTAAATAGTATTAATAATCTTTGCAGTGCTCATGTTTTTTATTAACTAAAAAAATAATTAAAATAATCATAATATGTTAGACTGTCTATGTGCTTTTTAATCAGATAATCTTTTGTTGCTAGAGCTAAAAATAAGGTTACAACTAGTTTCGGCGAATCTTCTATCTTTCCCATGTTGGGCGGTTTTAGCAAACATTTTGCAAGAGTTGAATAAACTATAACACCAACAATAGGCACTGCATAATTAACCAACGTTAAACTCATGGTTTTAAAAAGGTTTTATTATTTTTATTGTTTTAAAAAATGGATTGCGACGAGCTATTAAAGTGTGAGGAGCCAGCAGACCTCTGTCATAAAGAAAGATTATACTCTCTGGCTGCGTGTGGGAAAACTAGACAGTATTTAGGCGTTGAACTAAGTATTGAACAGATTCAACAATTGTCTACTTCAGACGTTGAGAAGTATTACGCCAGGTACGAAGCACAGCTAGGATCAAAAATGGTTAGATCAGTAGGACAGACAATGATTAGTTTATATACTAAGTTAGTAGGCAAGATAGCACCGATTGATTCAGAAGAAGATTTAAAATATGACTTAACACAAGATCCGGTTTTAACCAAGTCCCTAGAATCTCTCGCATGTGACATGTATTATAGATTTGGGACGTTGTTATGTCCATTCATCATGGGATTAATTACTTTTAATCATATTAATTCTAATCATATTAAAAAAAATGAGCGATCAGGAGAAGAAGACTCCACAGGAGCAGAATATGGCTCCGAATGCCCAGGGGAGTGTCCCACAAGTGAGTGTCCCACAAGTGAGTGTCCCCCAAGGGAGTGTTCCACAAGTAAGTAGTGTTACTAAGTCTAAAAATCCTGGGCGTGTTGAGGCCGGTCGTAAACTAGCTGAATGGAATAGACTGCAAAAAGCAAACCAAGCAGCAAAACAAAAATTATTAGATAGTGATACAACATCGCCGCCAGCACTGCCACCGTCACCAACAACAACACAATCAAACTATAAGATGTATTATTATGTACTGGGGTGTGTTGTTGTTGGTGGGGGTTTTTTAACATACAAGTGTCTAAAACCATACTTAGCAATAAAGTCACAAATCCCCACAAAAACAGTAAAAGAAAAAGAACCAGCTTCTACAAAAAAGCACAACCTCCCGCTGTAAACCCATTATTTTTACTGAATTAGTGTTTTAATGTGTTGTTAAGTACAAGTTAAGTACAAGTTAAGTACTGGTTAAGTACAAGTAAAGTCAGTTATAACAAGTTAGTATAAGTAAAGTACAAGTCGTGTTAAGTACTAGTTAAGTACTAGTTAAGTTCTTAAGTAAAGTACAAGTAAAGTTCTTAACTTAAGTCAGTCAAGTTAATCTTTTAAGTCAGTTCTCCAATGGCCTATAGCGTATGAAAACTCAGGATCAACGTAATTTCTCTTGTTATTATTAGGGACTAGTTATTTCTTATTAACAGCAGTTGTGTTTACTTGATGAAGAGTAGAGCGCAGATTAACATTTGTATGGTAAAATACTTTGCCTTCAAAGAGAGCCTGCTTGTAGTTGTCGTGACTTATATTCTTTTGAACCATTTCTTTACTTACACCCTTAGCTTTCTTCATTGCGGAGGCCTGGCTGGCAACGCTATACATCTTTGACCGCAAACCAACATATTCTTGCAAAACTGTCCCGTTAAGTTCGTCTTTAAACTTTCCAATTACTTTCTTGTTTACAGTTGAATGTAAAGGACTGTCTTTTGGGTAGTCACATGTGTCGTACCATCCATCAGCTCCTTTAGCTACTTCTGCTTCTAAGTCTTTGTAAAAATCTTCTGTGGGGATGTCTAGAATAAAAGAGTCAGTGTCTGTGTAAAGGACTCTAGAACCTGGGTACAGCGGTTTAAAGTAGTCATACAAAAATTCTAACATTAACAGCTGTGACAGCTCTAACACAGTAAACCCAATAAACACCGGCTTGTCCAACCTCACATTCTGTTTCTTCATCATAATGCCAACCAGGCTGCCGCTAAATCTTCTGAAGTCTTGGTAGTTAGGTTTAGAGACCAGCTTAATTGCTTGTTTTTCTTTTGTAACTAATCTTACATCTTTACGATTGTGTACGTTCTCCATGGTTTTGCCAAAACAACTGTTGTTCATTAGTTTTAAAAAGTCTTTTTTCTGAAGCGTCGGTGGCTTGGGTCCTCAGCTGAGTATTCTTCATGATGTATGGTCTCATAAAGGGCTCTTGGTCAAACTCTATTATTCTGTGAACAGCAGTAAGTTTTAGTCCGTGTCTTAAGTAAAACTGTAGCAGTCTGTAATGACATACGTACTTAGTCTTGTGGCGAAGATTGGGCACGAGTTTAGGCGGTTCTGTAGGAGCCATCTTTAATATTTCTGCTGCTAGGGGATAATCATTATGGAGATCATGCAATTCTATAGGATATTCTAAGTCTACTTCTAAGATTAACCCTATTGGATAATCAGGTGTAAGACGCGGTAGATAACTTAACATATTATTAACGTCATGAGGTCCTACGAACATTCTAAAGTTTTTTAATGGCAGCGTCTGACTCATAGCCCACCCATACAGATTGTTGGCGTCTAAGTACATTAGATAGTTGGATGGTTTAGTTGGGTCATAGTCATCTAAGTACTTATTGCTGGCTTTACAGTAAGGATGTGAAGCCATGCTAATGTCTCCCCTTAGGCCGTCTTCAATCATCTGGAGTGTAGCCAGATCAGATATTAAGTCAATCTCAATGTTTGTAGACTTTAAGAAGGCGTCCCAAGAAAGGCCTGGGGCAGAAATGTAATGTGATGAATCTAGGCCGTAATGTTTCATGCATGTAGATCTGTAATTCTGAAAGACATCCGCCAATAAACACACGTCAGCCATCAAGTATGCATCATGATAATCGCCCATTGTTTGGCAGTGTAATTCTGTCCAGGCTTTCTGTGCGTATTCATAGTCAGAGTCGGTTATGCCTTTGCCTGTAAGACGGCTGTAAAAGTCTTCCTTTGCTGGCAAGGTTGGCTTATCAAACCTTTCCCACGAGTCCATGTATTCATAAGGGTAAACGCCTTTACGTACTAAAGCCGAGTCAAAATATTGTTCAGTTATTGGACAGTCTTGTAGCGATTCTGCTAGTTTATCCAAACTCGCCATCAGATGTTGGGCAGAGTCATAGAAGGACAGAGTGTCAATAGTAAAGGCCATGTACTTTTCTGATGATTGTGCAATGCAGCTAACCCTCTTACATTCAGAAGTTATTGCTTGCATAATAAAATGAGAATCATAGCCCCGTAAGTTATGAAAGAAGATTGGCAGTTTCCATGTTTTGGGGTCAACCTTAAGTTGAAGATTGCACTTGCTGTGTGCTGCTCCCCTGAATTTGCCAGTAATGTGATCGTGGTCTCTTACAGTGTCACCTAATAACTTGCATTTGCATATCCAACAGTGTGTAGATGATTCATAGCGCCTTTGGTCTTCAGAGTCATCTTAATGTCTGAGAGATTCATCTGAATAGAGAATTGATTGCGAAGGTGTTTCATCTGTTGTAAAAATCTACAAGCTGCGTTGGGGCCTCTGTAAATCTCTGGGGGTGTGTGCTGACCGTCTGATCTAACAACAACAAAAGCATAAGAACAAATCTGATGGTGGGTTAATAAAGCTGTGTTTTGTTCTTCTAGTTGTTGTGGGCCGTAGTACTGTGGCAAGATTGCTTCAAAGTCAGCATAAACTACGTATGGTCTCATCTGCATTTTGTGTATGTTTTTAAAACTAACTTTAGACCCTGGTTTGGGTGTAAGAAGTTTAGTTTCACAGTCTACAATACTTTTACAATGTTTCTTATGTTCGGCAGCTGCTTCTGTAGATGGGATTCTAACCAAACACCTTCTACAAAGCTCTTGTTTAGATTTATGCTTTGTAGTATATTCTAACACTCTGCTCATTGATCTGATTAATACATAATGGCTCTCGGAGCCGTCTGTAAACAGTATCAAGTCTACATGCTTGTTAAGTGAGTCACCGAAAGTAGGAGCTTTAGGTGAAATCCTTAGAGGTTGTAGATTGTCTACTACAGACCATGTATATATGTTTACGGTTATTGGTTTGTTTTGCTCTTCAAACTGGCTTAAACTGTCTATGCTTACTGGAAAATCTATGCCTTTGAAGTTCAGTTCATGCCTATATTGTCCATAATTAGATACTCTATTTGCATTATTTCTAACAGGATGTAAATGTGCCAAAACACACCACATGAAACATAAGTTATCTGAATTATGTATGTTTAAGACTGCTCGTTTTAACTCTAACTCTTTTGGGAGAGGAAGGTAAGAATTGCCAACTATAGGATAGAACTTTGTTTTAATTTTATTTCAAGGACTGTTCCTTCAGACCAGCCAGAACCGCGCAATTTCGCTTCTTCACTCGCATGGTTAAACTGTGTAAGCATGTAATCAGCCCATTCAGAATTAAAGTCGTGATAGCTGATTACTTCTTTTTGTTTAGTTGAAACCCAAACTTGCATGTTTTTATCATCAGGTGTTATATAATCAATCAGAATGGCCAACATCACTTTTACTGGTGGCTTGATTTGAAGAGACTCCGGGATTTTAGAGATAGCATGTGCTACGCTTTCATGAACTTTTGTGGGGTTAATAATGCCCATGTTTAATCCACTAAACATATCACCCACCTGTTCGGCAAATATCTCATCCATCGTTTTTGTGATCGTCATTTTTTAAGATCAATATATAGGTAATACAAAAAAATAAATAATAAAATTTAGTTAATATTTATTAATTTGAGGTAAAAATTGAATAGCTACTCCTTCAGGGCTAGTAAAAATAGACAATTCAGCGTCATCAGGGGCCATAATATTAACTAAAATTGCAAAACACTTTATAACTGAGTTGGGCCAAGAATCTGGTATTTTACTGATTACGTTGGTTACACTTTCACGCATATCTATGTGCTCAAAAAGATCCGTAATTAATTCGTCAAACTTGTTTCTTAACTCTTCTCTATTAGCCCCCTGCTCCATCATTAAACGCGAAAAATAGAGACAGTGCACGATTGTTCACATTGTGAACAGGACTAAGCAATGTCGCTGTCACGTGCACATTTAGCTGTACGTGGTGTCTTGCCGGTTGTAACCTCGTAACAGTGGGTGATGTTGCCGGGTCAGCGTTCTTGTGCACGAGGAGTGCATTGCCATGTGGACTACCTACGCCACGTGCATCAATGTGAATTGCAACTCAATGTGGCCCCGATTGTGGGGCTATAAATTTCCAAACCCCAAAAAGTTCAAATTATCCCTTCCAGCGGCGCCAACATAATGCCGAGACTTTCTCGTCAAGATCGTTGCATAGCAATGGGGCAACTGCAGGCCGGGGTTCCAATGAGGCAGGTCGCTATCGCATTCGGAGTCCACATTTCCACCGTCTATCGCCTTCTGGACCGCTTTCAAGCAAGAAACACCACTGATGACAGACCGAGGAGCGGCAGACCGAGGGTCACCACAGCAGCCCAAGACCGCCATCTTCTGCGTCAGCATCGACGGGAGCCTTACCAAACCGCTGCCAACACAGCCAGGAACACCGTCAGCAACCATGGCAGGCCAATCAGCAGCAGGACCGTGCGTCGCCGACTGAACACAGTTGGTCTCCAATGCAGGCGTCCAGCCCGGCGACCTATCCTGACACTCCAGCATCGCCAGAACCGTATGCAGTGGGCACAGATCCACGTGCATTGGCGCCATCGGGACTGGGGCCGAGTCCTCTTCAGTGATGAAAGCCGGTTCTGCGTCGACCCAGGCGATGGCTGCATCCGGATCTGGAGAAGAGCGGGGGAACACTTCACGGATGCCAACATCACCGAAAGGGACCCATGGGGTGGTGAAAGCATCATGATCTGGGGGGTTATCGGCATGAATCGCCGTATTGGGCCAGTCATCTTCCAGAATGTGGGTCCAGGACGTGGTAACGGGGTCAGTGCTGTTCATTACATCGACCAAGTCCTGAGGCCCCACATCCTGCCGCATTTCCAGTGGCATCCACAGAACCTGTTTCAGCAGGACAACGCAAGGCCGCACACTGCCCGTGCTACGCAGAACTTCCTGAGGCAGAACAACATCAATCTGCTGCCTCACCCAGCCCGTTCTCCCGACCTTATCCCAATAGAGCATTTCTGGGATGCCCTTCAGAGGCAGTTGAACCAGCTCAACCCCAGACCCCAGACAGCAGCTCAGCTTGCTGTCGCTGTGGGCCAGGTGTGGTGGCAAGTCCCCCAGAGGCAGACCAACACTCTAGTGCGCTCGATGTACCGCAGGTGCACAGCTGTGATCAATGCTCGAGGTGGTCACACCAGATACTGACATTCTGCTGTTAACACAGGGTCAAGGTCAAGTTCATGTGACCTTATTTTCTACCAGAATGAACTTTGAAAGGACACTTTTGCGGTGTTTGATTGCTTTTTCTCGCTTTCTATTACCAGTTCAAAGGAATCGTTGGCCAAATTACATCAAATTTCTATACAGTTTATTTTCGCGTTTTTTATGCCTCTGAGTATATTTTTAAGCTCTGTAACTACTTTGGCCTTCATTTTAAGATCAAAATATATAGGTAATACAATAATTAAATCAGGCTCATTTTTTTAACCTATTTTGGGTTTAGTTGATCGTTTGCAAGGTTCTGCTTTGCAAGGTTCTCTCTGATTGTTTCAGTATCTACCTGTTGTGAAGTAAAAGTCTTTCTCCATTTTTTTTAAGTTCAATTTTTTGTCGTCTGTAATTATCACCGTCAGCCATGGCTCGTTTAAATTCTTCGTCTGTTGCTTTTCCATCCAGTAATGTATTGCTTATAATCAACCTTAATGAATGAAGTTTTGCTGTTGCTAGGGCTACAATGGCAGTGTGCTTTTGTAATTTAGGCGTTCGCTTTTTTAAAACAGCACTTACAATTGTGGACATGGCACCTAACCCCAAACCAACACTCCCAAAAGCTATAGACATTGGTGCTCCAACTCCAGTAGCTAAAAGAGCAACACTAGACCCAGTGCTTAAGCTGGCTACACAACTGATGAGCCGGTGATTATATAAGAAAGGACATTTAAAGCTTTAGCATATTTCTATCTAGTAACCCTATACTTATTTAAGTAACTTTGTATTTCCTCTTCAAGCTCAGTCATGTGCTTTAATCTAAACTGTTGACCGTCTTCCATTTTAAACAAAATTATTTTTGTTTATTCTTGTACATATCTTCTTATTAACCCTTCTGGCAGCACTTCCTCAACAGAGTAAAACCCAATAAAATCAACATACTTAATAAAAATAAAATCAAGTACTGTTAGTTTAGCATTGCCAACATTCACAGGGACTTTGTCAGAAGATACAAAAGTGTTTATTTGATCCCCATTTTTAGTAATAGCAATAACAAACCTAAGAGGCCCGCCCAAGTTTTCAGACTTTATTTGTACGCCTCTGATTAACGTATGTTCTGGCAAACTAGGATCAGACTCCCTTGGAGTAATAAATAAGCGAAAAAAGCATCGTCATTTTTCTAGGCAGTGGTTCTAGTTTGGGGTTAAATTCTAAGCCAACGGTGTCATCCCCCACTTCAGCTAAGGACTTCTTTCTCTGCAGCATATATTCAGGGCCCTGCTTAGTTATTTCAATCTGCTTTTTCTGTTGTGTTCCTGGAACTAGGCTAACAAGAAGGTGTCCTGCATTCAAAGCTTTTCTAAAATTGTTTTTCTTATCAAAGTATACATTGGGGCTTCGTAGTTCAAACTTTAAATCCCAGTTAATTTTAGGAAGCAACGCCCAGGCATTCTCTCGTTTATGAAGTTTGTATTCGTGTTTGCCAAAATCGTTTGTTCTTAGATTTCTTATCTCTTCCAGGGTAGGATATTGCTGTCATTTTTTGTCTTCAATTTCTGTTCGTTTGTAAACGCCATCGTCGGTGTACTCAAATCTATAAACATTTCCTGGCACTCCTATTAAATCAAACTCAGTTGTGTCTGCTAGATCTTTTAGCTCTACTGAAACGCATTTAGGAGCTAGCTGTACTTTTGATTCTGGCCCGCGAGACATTCTTTTTAATATAAAAATTATAGTAAACAATCTATAGTAAACAATCTATAATAATAAACAATTTGTTATAAACAAACGTATTGAACTGGTGGGTCAGTCCGTAAGCATAGTTTAGCATGCTTAGATTTTTCTAACTGGCCTTTTATTTTTTTAGCTCATCCCTGTCCCTTATTATATAATTTTCACTTAAACAGTCTTCAAAACTATCTTTGTCCTTAGTGTAAAATAATACAACCGATTTTAACTGCGATCTAAAGTCTTTTAAGACAGCATTATATTTTTGAGTTAAGAGCCACACAGAAACTAACGCGTGGCGGCCGCTAAAGGCTAGCTTAGACAGAGTCTTTCTTTTTTTTAACAATGTCTTGTTCAGCTGAACAGTCATCAATAATAAACAGTGTTTCAGTTCCCTCAAATAGCCTATAGTAATGTTCTAAACAGTTGCTTAGCTTGTCAGTAGGATCAACTAAAAATATATTCTCGTCTGTCCAAACAAACTGCCTTTCTTTGTAAGACTTGTTGTGCTTAATGGTTGTGCAGAATATAACAATGTACTCGTAATGAAACCTGTAGACTGTTTGTAACAAATCAAGCACGAAGACAGTTTTCCCACACCCAGTAATCTCACAAATAAGCGAACAGTGCGGGTCTTTGGGCAAAAAGTTCAAACTATCCATCTGTTTTTAATAGGCTATTTCTTTCAGTCTATTTTCTTCGATGTTTAACTGGGCGTCACAAACCACAAAAGCGTGCATTTGTATCTGACCATTCTCCTCCTTTTCCTTATTAATCTGTATGCTTATGCCATCTGACCCTACCCTTCTTCCACTTCCATGCAGTCTGTTGTCATATGTGGATCTAAAATCCAGCCATAGTCCATACTTGTCTGTTAAGTAATCTTCGAGTCTTACATCATGAAGGTGAAGTTTTTTACACACAAGATCAGCTGTGGGATCTGTTTGTCTGCCTCCAGCAAACAATCTTATCTCATCAAAGTGTTGGTCAGGTAAAAGTCCAGCTGAATACAACTGAAAAGGCTTGCCATCTACTGTGCAAGAGAACTGCTCAATTTTTGGATTGTAAAACACCTCAGATTCTCTGTGAAAAGGAGCTGGGGGTTTAGTAAACAACATCAAAATACCCTTTAAAGACTTTAAAGAATAGCTTAAAGCTATTTCCCAGACAGTGTCTTGCTTGTTTTTAATCGCTGGACTGTGGTGTAAAACTCTTTCAAAGTAAACAACTGTCTTACTTTTATACTGGTTTAAGATTGTTCTAGCCAGTTCAGGGTTAGTAACAACGTCAAAATCAAGAGAGATGTTACTGACTGTGTATCTGGCTTGAGGGTCTTGAGATAGAATGACAGACCCACTGTCGTTAAATGTCAGTTCATAAGTAAGTTTATCTCTTAGTGCGCCTTGGTAATATGGCTGATGCGTCTTTAACAGTTCAAAATCTAGAGGGATGCAAAATCTGTTCTTAAATGCTCGTGCTACTGCCTGGTCTCCCTCGTCGTCCTTTGCATCCTCAGCGTTAAGCCTGTGCTTGAGGCCGTTTGGGCTCTGGATTCCTTGATAGATTTTGTCTTTTCTTTCTGTTCTGGGCAGCCATAGGTCAGAATAGAGATTAAAAATGTCTGCGCTTTGTAACGAGAAGACTTCTCTGCCCTCCAGTTTGATTACCATATTTTTAATGATGGCCCTACCCAAGTTAGCAACGACAGTAGCATTAGGATCTTTTGAATCAATATCTATTCTGAATGGCAGCTTGGCAGTGCCTGGCATTATAACATCGTCAGGCCCCAGGTCACGAAATCTTACTGTTAATATTTCATTGGGTTCAATTGTTGATGGATTATTTATAACACGCACAGTCTGTCTTATGCCTTTTATGCCATGGGGCTCCTTCGCTTTTCTGTATGGATCAAGGTCGCAGCCGTATGAGTTCAATTTTTATAAAACGAAAAAAATAATATAAAAATATGGATGAAGATTTTGACGTGGATCCTGTTGGGAGAGAAGATGAAGAAGCAAGTCCTTTACGCCCTTCATTGCAAGAAGAACTTGAAGGAGCAGGTTCTTTTCTCCCTAGACAGCGTCAAGAACTATTGCGACAAAGAATTCAATCGTTCTATAGAGGTATAGGACGAGAGCTACCAGATGTACCTGATCCTAACGATTTTGAGGAAGAAAATAATCATTTGTATATAAGGACTCGTGTAGGAAGTCGTGTAAGAGTTACTACAAAGGCAGACCCAACCAAGTTTTTAAGTAAGAGCACAATTATTAGAGACCTCCCTATTGCTGACCAAGAACGGTTAAATATTTTAAATCTAAGGTCTGATGCTGTTAGACTTTTACAGAACTTGGAGCGGAGGTTGCCAACACGATCTGAAATAGAAATCACCTCTTTTCAAGATTTAGGTCAAAGAGCAGATGAAGCAATAACAGAACTTGAAACGAGTTTTAATGAAGAAACAGCTTTAAAAACAATTGGCGATTCTCCATTGCCTATGCGTGAAATCATGGGTCTTAATACTGCTCTACGGACAATAAGGGGTGAACTAACAAACAATTTGGCAAAACTTGGTGAGCTAGATAGAGAGATAGAAGAAGAAAAAAATAAACTGGCTAATGCAGATGATGACAATTTAGGGCGAGAAGAAAAGGCTAGAATACAGTAGAAAATACAGGAGTTAATGCTAGAAAGGGCGGCCAGGTTAGAAGTGTTGTCTACTAACAGAGCACAGCTAGCATCACAAACAAGCAGAATCAGAGAAACTATAAACAGAATACTTTATGAAAATACTACGCTAGCAGAAAGAATAAGGACTCTGTTCAGAGAACAGGGGATTACAATAGTTAGTATAATGACAGCCATTGGGTTTGCTGTCTCTACACTGGTTTATGCATTAACCGGCAGTGCACCAACAGGGCCAGTAGCGCCTCCAGTGCCTCAGCCTGGTAAAAGTTGGATTAGAAAACAATTACACCATCTAGCAAACTTATTAAAGAAGTTAGCAGCCAAAGCGCTTGATGCTCTGCCTGGCATAATAGGCAGTGTTGTTAGTTGGGTTTTGTCTACTATAGGCAAAGTGGCTGGTTATATGGCTGACCATCTGTGGACTTTGGGGGTGCTGGCTGCTGGTTTAATTTTTAGTGAAATAAGGTATAGCCAGTCCAGTAAAAGTTAAAAACACAACAAGGGCTGTCTTTTCGCTAGTGTGTCTGTCGGGGTGAAGTATATTAACAGGTGGTGGACTGCTTTCTGGCTGTGGGTTGCTTATAGCTGGTGGTGGGTCGCTTTCTAGTTGTTCAGGGCTAGATGCTTTTTTTAAAATGGCTGGTGCGGGCCTTGTGTTTAAGCCTTGATTGTGTCCTAAGTTCTGGTCGTCTCCAGCTATGAGGATTTCATTATTATAATTCTGTATCATGCCAATCTGTAGTCTAAGGTCAGAGGGTAGCATGTATAATCCATGGCCCACAACAAAGTCAACCTTTGACCTAGCATGTGCAAGAACGTTTTGGTACCTTTGTATGCTGGAAGGCAAATCAACAGCAGAGTTAGTAGCATCTTCTAAATTAGCTAAAAATTGTTTTCTGGCGTCAAAGCCTGTAGATTGATCCACTATGCTTGACTTGGTCTGTGCTTGTGCTCCTAATAGACACCAAACGTACGTCCGTATGGAGTCATTGAGTCTTTGCACTCCTGGCGTTGTTAGGCCTTTACTTTCATCTAAGATAAATGTTGCCCAAGCATTGGGGTGTTTTTGTTCTATTGATCCTAATCTAACTTGCTTGTTTGGTTGAAAAGAGGTGTGGCCGGGCCAGTAGTCAAAATCATATTCTCTACCTTGACCCCACAAATACAATGTGCCTAACCCGTGATTGCGGTCTAACTTTTGTCTAAAGTCAGTTGAAGGTTTAATGTTAAATTCGTTGCAAATTCTTTCATTTGCATTATTGTCCATTGGACTGAGAAATGGATTAAACGCGTTGTCGTTGGGGAGGCGTACTTGTAGTTCAGTTAGTATGCGTCTATACTGGTAATAAACATGAAAGTTATATACTGACCTTACTAAGAGATTGGGGTGGTTTAAATGGTTTGCATATGAAACACCGCAGCCAGTGGTTGAGCAGTAAACTGCAAAATTTAACTGATTCTGGTAAAAAGCCATAGGATGGGTTGACCATGCTGATGGCACACTATCGCTCTTTATTGGAGGATTTAAATATCTAGTTAGTGGGTTTACAAGTCTGACTTGGAAGCCATATGATTCATCTACTGCGATGGTTAGGACACTGAAGTCCAAAGATTTGGGCTCATAAACCCCTCCTACATTGTAAGTGGCACTTTCATTATATTTAAAAGGTTCCATTTTTAAATAGTTTTTTTTAAAAAGGATTTAAAAGGGATGTTCCTTTATATAACCAAGCAAAACCAACGTGTGTTTTTAAAGTATTCAGTTGACAATGAAGGTGGGCAGTGTAGAGTTGCTCTTAGAGAACTTAGGTTTAAAATAAGGTGGTTTAACATATCTGAAAAAGCTCAAAATAATCGGATAGATATTTATGATGAGGGGGCAATCGCTTAAAACGTTTAAAAATACCGATGGTTACTACAGCTTTTGTTCTTTAAAAGAAGCATTTAACAAATTTGACATAAGGTTAGAAATTAATGAGGCAAATCTTATAATTACTATATTTTTACCAAAACATAAAGACAAAAGGGAGTACGTTTTTCCCGAGGGCCTTGCTCGAATTTTAGGCTTTTATAATAGTGGTAAAACCTATCGTATTAATACACACGCGTATATAGACAGCGGCCTTTATGAATATGTAGGTAGTAGACCATCAGATTTTCTGATTAATCCAATGTTGTTTGTTAATCTACATGAATTAAAAACAGATACTAATTTGTATAATGGAAATCCATCTACAATTCTAAGGGCACTACCAGCAACTAAGGCGGGTTATTGCGATTATCAAGCATATACATTTAGTGACACTCAGTTTAAAGAATTAGTTCGTGGACAGATAAATTCATTGTGTGTAGATATAACTGATCAAAATGGAAACCCTATTGTTTGCTCTAATTTATTAGTACTGCTTGAGATAGATGATTGAGGGATGACTAATGTTGTTAGAAGATCCAGTTCTCGAGGCCATTAATTACTTAAATAATTATACTTGAAGGATGATTAAGTCTCCTAGACTCAATCAGAGAGAATGTCAAAAGGCAGGGGTCACGATCAGCAATCTTATTTTGCCCTGCAAACCCCGCATTTCACTGTGTTAAATTTCTTCGATTTTTGTAGGTTTTAGCTGTTTTTGGATTTTAAGATGGGGTTTAATTTTGGTAAAAATAGCAAGAAGTTGAAGAATTTAATAGTGAAATGCGGGGTTTGCGGGCAAAATGAGATGGTGATCGTGACCCCCCCCCCCCCCCCCCCCCTTTTGACATTCTCTTAGCACCATGTCTTACAGAATTGACAACTCTGCTGTCAACTCATTTATAAATAATAAAATGAAGGGGGGGGGGGGGGGGTGAGCTAGCGCCTTTAGTGTCAAGCTCCGTCGAGTTTCTCCTTGATCTACGGACTGAGGCTGATGTGCGAATCTGGAATCATTCAAAGGCTTTGTGGTGCGCCATGCCATCTGCTGCAGTTGTTTCAGAGCATCATGCAGCTGTTTTCTGTCGGTATTCCTTGCATTTATGTAGAAGGGGGGCAAACAGAAAATTGCCATGCGCTTTGCCATGTTAAAATTGAAGCGGAGAACGGACGGTGCTGTGGTAGGTTTGCTCCTCTCATATTTATTCTGGGGGAGTCTTCTCCTGCAGTGCGGCGATGTGGAGAGCAATCCTTGGCCCAACCCTCCTCCGAGCCGTGACAGCAAGAGGCAGACCAGACTTAGCAGCACTGATGTCGGCGGCGGCAGAACCAGCATGGAGAGGCCACTCAACGTGCAGGGAGAAGCCTGCAACCAGCCTACGAAAGACACGATCTTGTCTGACGTCGTTGCCATGATCCACTCCTTGAAGGACACCAAGCTGGACGAGCCTGAAGCAGGAGAAGCAAACCATGGGAGAGGACTACGTGGCCACGCAGGAGGAAGTGAAGAAGCTGAGAGACGAGGTGAGCGGTCTTCAACAGCAGAACGAGGATGTCCAGAGGGTAAAATGTGACCTGTCAGGGAAGCTGGACCACTTGGAAATGAACACGGAGGATCTGGAAGGAAAATCGAAGCGCAACAACCTGATTTTCTACGGCATTCCCAGAAAGCAGAATGAGGCCAGTACTGACTGTGAGGACTTGCTGAGGGAGCTCTTCACGAACATGAAAACTTCCATCAAGACGTGTGTTTTAGATTCACTACCATCTTCTCTGTTGTCTCTTGTCATTGATGATTTGGTGCCATATATTACTGCAATTGTGAATGAACCCATAAGCTCAGCCTGTTTTCCTTCTATATTCAAAACTGCTGTTGTTACACTTTTACTTAAGAAACTATCCCTTGATGCAGAAAGTCTTTAAAAAAAAACTACAGGCCTCTTTGTAATTTACCCTTTCTTTCTAAACTCATTGAAAAGATTTATATCATATACATGCAGTATAATTCTATGTTTTTAAATGCATGTTGATCTTATGATGTTATAGTTTATATGCATTAATCTTATGTTTCCTTTCTTCTCTTCATTCTTAAACGTTCGTGTTTTAAATTGTAATGGCGCCCAGAGCCTCACGAGGGAGAGGAATCACTTTTTCTTAAATAAATGATATTATTATTATTATTATATTATTATCATTATTTATTTAAATTGTCCTTTTTCAACTTCGGAATCACCTACACTGCAACAACCTCCTCCACCCTTTACAGCCTGCTTACCGCTCTGGCCACAGTACAGAAACTGCTGTCCTGAAAATTGTGAACGATCTCCTATTGGCCCTCGATGATAATCAAGTATCTCTGCTCTCTCTTCTTGATTTGTCTGCTGCTTTTGACACCATTGATCATTCAACTCTTTTGTCTCGTCTGCACGACACCTTCGGTATTTCTGACAAAGCACTGTCATGGTTTCAGTCTTATCTCTCTGATCGCACTCAGCTTGTCTCTGTAAATGGTTTCTCCTCTCATCCAGCTATTCTCCAGTATGGAGTTTCCCAGTTTGAAGATGGAGAAACTGGGAACATGAAATGAAGAAAATATATTACAGATATTAAAACTCTTCACTAGCTGCGTAAGGGAACCATCGCAATCCCTTTTGAAGGCAGATATATTTGTATTGCCTGCTCCGAGGCCTTTCGTCCGCTGGGTCGGAACTCATCAGGGAGACATGGCTGGTTGTGTCTACGCTCCTGGCGTCAAATAGAGACACACCACAGTCCATAATACCGTGGTGTTCTCACCACCAAGGGTGCAAAAAAGAATCCAATAGCAAGTTTAAAAGGCTGTGCCAGTCTTGAATAAAAGTTACTCTGTGTTAGGTTTTCTTATGGGAGCAAAAGTTACCCCACTTATTTACTGTTTATTGTTTACTGTTCCCTGCCTCATTTCATTTCCAATTTCGTTTTGATTAAATTGAGGTTATTTGTATTTGTTTCTGTCTGTCTGTGTGTTTGTCTTTTGATCTCCTTTGCATCCTTGGGTGGATCCTCAGGCGTAGGCTCAAAGATTGTCCCCTACATTTTATACTATTTGCATAATGTCTTTAGTTTTTCAGCAACTTTTTTCCTCCCCACACTTTCGTTTGGTTTCATTTACTACCCTTCACTGGCTGCTTTGGGGGTGCTATGGGATTCTTTTTTGCACCCTTGGTTTACTGTTTGTTGTTTACTGTTCCCTACCTCATTTCATTTCCTATGGCGATCGTTCTTTTTTCTTTTCAGGGTCCGGTTTCTTGGAATAAACTCCCAATATCTTTGCATAGTTCAAACTCTCTGTCTTCCTTCAAGTATCTCATAAAATAACCCTCTTCATCTTTCAATAGCAGCTCTTCCTTCCCCTTCCCTTGCCAATCAAATTGATTCTGCGACTTATGTGTTGTTGTGTGTGTGTGTGTGTGTGTGTGTGTGTGTGTGTGTGTGTGTGTGTGTGAGTGTGTGTGTGCGCGCGCGCGCGCACGCGCTGTTGTGCCGTTGTTGTGAGACAATGTGTGTGTGTGCGATCGCGTCTTTTGTGTGTGTGTGCGTGTGTGTGTGTGTGTGTGTGTGTGTGTGTGTGTGTGTGTGCGCGCGCGCGCGCGCGCGCGCATGGATGTGTGTCAATATGCACCCTTCTTTGTAGGTGCATGGTACGTATTGCAATATTCATCTTCTTATTGGTTTCATTTATGTTTTCTTTAACCTTTTCTGTATTTGTAAGCGCTTAAGGCTTATGATGTAAGATTAAGCGCCATAAATGATCATTATTATTATTATCATTACAAGTTTGGACTTTCTCGTGACGTGAACTTTGATGGAGTGCACAGTTTAAATTCCAAACAGGAATCCTCAGAAAGTCGACGTTCTGAAACAGAAACGAAAACTTAAGGGAACAAACGTTTTTGTCAGTGAAGACTTCTCTGCCAGGGTGAGAGACATCAGAAAGAAATTAACCCCTCACCTGAAGACAGCGAGAGGTAAAACGTGGAAAACGTGCTGCCTTGGTGTACGACCATCTCCTCATCGATGCTAACCGTTTCTCTGTTGACAATGGTAAAAGATTAGTGGAGATGAAATAGGGAATCAGCTGGTCCGCAAATTGTCTCGGAAATCTCTGTGGGGTAATGGAGATAACAAACTGTGAGGTGACACTGGCAAAATTGTCACAGTGCGGCAGTACCAGGAGAGAGAGAGAGAGAGAGAGAGAGAGAGAGAGAGAGAGAGAGAGAGAGAGAGAGAGAGAGAGAGAGAGAGAGACGCAAGGGAAATAATATGCAGCCTTTCAATGCGACGATGTCCCTTGCGATGCAGGGTTGAAAACGAAATCCATTCTCAACATTCTTCATACAGAGTTATTTCATGTACCTTTACTGTGATGCGAAACGTAAAATGCACAATATTCTGCTGCCTCATTCTGGAACTTCACATCAGTAAACAAAGTATCGAGATCATCATCGTCAAAAGTGATCTTTGAACGTCAAGTTGTGTTATTGTTGAGATGCCACACAGCAAGGTGTACTACAGAGCACTTACAGCCATAGCTATCAGCAGCTTTTCCTGTGGTACATGCAGCTGGAATCATCCATCCCCATCTTATGCCAGGACAGACTCCAGTCAGTGTTTAGGATGTTTTCCTTTTTTGTGGACTTACACACTCTCTCCTACTGTTCACCTACCCTATCTTCTTTTTGTTGAAAAAAAATACACACTTCTTTGCCTAGAGACCCCCTTTTAACTTTTCGTGGCTATTCTATTAGAATATTTGATATTAGAAAATGTTAACAAGTGTCTGGATCTGTTACTGCTCTGCCTTGTAAGAGTCATGTTCTGTTTGTGTCTCAATTTTTTTCCCAGGTCTAGCCTTACTCTTCATCCTAAGCAGTGATGGAAATGCCGAAGAGACAAATGGCGTTACATAAAGTATTCAAAATGTCAAATCACTTTCAGTCACTTTCTGTTTGTGGAAATATACGTAACATTACAGTGACTATAATAGCAATTCCTTGGTAGATCAAAATTCCACTGTACCATGTTAAGTTTAAAAGTTGTAACGACCCAAAGAACTGCGTGAGCCAAGTGAAAAATTCTTGAGTGTGGAAGCAAAATGACTCTTAACCTTAATCATTCAGGATGAAGCCAGGGGCGAATTCCATTGAGATGAGAAAATCCGTGGGTGGCCTCTGCCTCCCAATTACACGAGAGTTTGCACAATTAGATTATACACAAAGCCCGACGTTTTATAAAATTAAAAAGACGGAGAATGTACAAAGTTTTAAAATCCAGCATTTGGAGTTATTCAACGATTCCAGAGCTTGGGAAAACGATCAAAAGATACCTAATACATTTCCATGTTTGAATTGTTGACTTTATGGTACAATGGTAATGTTGCTGCTTGATACCTTCAGAAATGGTGGATCCGTTCTCACAGTGCAACTTGTTTTCTCCCTGAGCACAAATCGTTTCTTTTACTTTTCTTTAATATAGGACATGAAAAAAAATCACAGTGATCTACTTATCTAACTAGTGCACAGTTCATGTATGTAATTCCATCTGTCTCTAATGTTTTAACTAATTTTGTAAGTCGCTGACATTTATATATTTGCATTCTCGTCATATCTTGAATAATGGAAAACAGCAGATGACTGAACTATAGTCAATCAAATCGCCCCATTTTGTCTAGGCTTATTGCACGGGGCCTATCATGACTGTAATATTATGCAGGTTGGCGCATGACGGTCTCCATGTACACACTCACATGTATACAGAGACAATCATCCGCCCCACACGCAACCACACATCTGACTCCTTTTCAATAAAACATACCAGAACTGTATTGTAAATTTCTCGTTGGTAAAAACGATTTTTTTCCGATCTCTAACTCACTTCATTTGGCGCGAGGGGTTTTGATATTTCCTCTTATTTTCCTTTGGCTAATATATCATTCAACAGTACTTTTCAAAGAATACACACACACACACACACACACACACACACACACACACACACACACATATATATATATATATATATATATATATAAAGGACAGATAAAAACACAGTGTTGTTCAGTTTCATTTTTAAAGGGTTGATCATGAATGTAGGAACCAGATTAAGAATGTTGTCTAGTGAAGATGATGTCTTAGAAGAAAGAATTGTGGAATATGCCAAATATTTTGCAATGTCAGGTTGGGATTTCAACAGAGCGAAACAAGAATTGAGAAAAGGAGCAAACAAAGATAGGGAAAGTATAGTAACACAACCAAGACGAAAACCCAAGAAAAAAATAGCATGGGTAACAAAATACGATCCAAGATACCCATCCAAATCTGAAATTATCCGACAAAAATCGCCATAGTTTATATTCAAATCCCCAAAACAAAACTATTTCCCCCATGAAACAAATCATTGCCATTGCAGCAGATAGACGCAGAAAAAACCTTGGTGAAATATACAAACCCACTGTCCCAAAAAGGTTTGTAGAACACGACCCGAAACTGGAATCGGGATATTTCCTGTGCGATTCCTCGACATGTGACACATGTAATCATGGAGAAAATCTGAAGACTCTCATTTCACCCTGGGACAAAAGGAAATGGCACATAAAACATAATTTAAACTGCAGAACAAAGAATGTTGTCTATATTATAAGATGCAAAACACATCCTGTTCGTTGGTACGTAGGATCAACCAAAAAAAAAAAAAAAAAAAAAAAAAAAAACCTGAAATTAAGATGGGCAAATCACAAATCCGACATTAAATTGCAGAAAGCAAACAAATGCACAGTTGCTAAACATGTTTGTTGAACACCTCATCCAGAATTCGGAAATTTAGAATTTCTACAGATAATAGCAATTGATAAAGTCTTTGACGAAGATAAACTTTCAGAGAAAGAGAGATATTCTGGATGTGTAATCTAGGAACTGTTTTTAGTGGCTTGAACACCAGAAAAGAATTCACCTCTTTAAGAAGAGTCCAGTATGATTTACCACAGTGAATACAATGTTACTGTAACTTACAGGTTATCAGACCTGGTGTGGCCACTGTCGATCGGCGTGACCGTCGGAACCCATGACTGACTGATAAAGGTTACTCGATAAAAAATTATTTTCCCACCCCCTCTTTTAGAATGATAAACAATGTTGTAATAAATAAATGTTGTAATAAATCATGAGTCAAGTATTATGACAGGATCTCAAATGGATTGAGAAATGGCTTTTCACCCACATGTAAACGCCCCCCCCATAAGTCCCTCCGCACAGTTTCTTTTTGATTCTTGAATGTTCGGATATGTGCAGTTCGCTCGTGTGGGACAATTTTGCACGTGATTTTAAAGAAGATGTTTGAAGCCGTCCTTAATTTGACTGAGCAGCTAGTCAGTTAGATATGCAATCCTGTGTCCATCATTCAGTGCCATGCCATGAAGAAGCTCGTTGAGCGAAAATTTGTGAAGACAAAAAATGAAACTGAACAACACTGTGTTTTTATTTGTTCTTTGTATTTTTTACCTCAAGTGTGTGTTTGGGAGGTGCTGTGCCAAGCCGCACTGTGTGTTTTAATCAAGTGAAATTATTATATATATATATATATATATATATATATGTAATGCTGAACAATTACGTAGTGGAGGGAAACAAGTGCAGACTAACAATTCTTCCGTCATTATGGTAATGACTTGGCAAAGATTTGAACTTACTAAAAAAAAAAAAAAAAAAAAGGGGGGGGGGGGGGGTGTTGAAGATGAAGAAAATGGGAACATCAAATTAAGAAACTATATTATAAATATGAAAACCTTTCACTAGCTGCATGAGGAAACCATCGTTATCTCTCTCTCTCTCTCTCTCTCTCTCTCTCTCTCTCTGTCTCTCTCTCTTCTCTCTCTCTCTGTATATATATATGCTTTGTGGGTGCTGTTGGATTCTTTTTTGAACCCTTGGTGGTGAGAACACCACAGAATTACGGACTGTGGTGTGTCTCTCTATTTGACACCAAAAGCGCAGACACAATCAGCCGTGTCTCCCTGATGAGTCCGATCCAGTGGACAAAAGGCCTAGGAGCAGGCAATACAAATAGATCTGGCTTCGAAGGGGAGTACGATGGTTCCCTGAGGCAGCTAGTGAAGGGTTTCTCATATTATAATATATATTCCCCTCATCTTCAGTTTTTTTGTTTTTTTTTAAATTCAAATCTTTGCCAAGTCATTACTCTAATGATTGAAGAATTGTTATCCGGCACTTGTTTTCTCCCACTACTTAATTGTTCAGCATTATATATATATATATATATATATATATATATAATGCTGAACAATTAAGTAGTGGTGGAAAACGAGTGCAGGCTAACAATTCTTCTGTCGTTATAGTAATGAGTTGGCAAAGATTTGAACTCAATTTTTTTTTTTTTTTTTGAAGATGAAGAAAATGGGGGGAATGTATTATAAATATGAGAAGCCCTTCAGTAGCTGCCTGAGGGAACCATCGTAATCCCTCTCGAAGGCACATTTATTTGTATCGCCTGCTCCTAGGCTTTTCACCGCTGGATCGGACTCATCAGGGAGACACGGCTGATTGTGTCTGTGCCCTTGGTGTCAAATAGAGACACACCACAGTCCATAATTCTGTGGTGTTCTCACCACCAAGGGTTCAAAGATGAATCCAACAGCACCCTCAAAGCAGCCAGCGAAGGGTAGTAAAATGGAACAAAACAAAAGTGTGGAGTGAAAAAAAGTTGCTGAAAAACCAAAAGCATTATTCAAACAGTATAAAATGCAGAGGACAATCTTTGAGCCTATGCTTGAGGATCCATTCAAGGATGCAAGGGAGATCAAAAGATATGGAACAGTCTGAATGGTCAGCTCTGCTGTTCAATAACTCAAGCATATATATATATATATATATATATATATATATATATATATATATATATATATATATATATTTGTTATATTAAAAGCAAGTTAAAATCAAGCTTCTAAAAACATCTACAAATTTGTTTCACGCTGTGCGGTCGTCAGGATGTGATGAGCTTGTGTTGCCAGTGCCACGTATATATATAGCTAGCTGGTTTGCTGTTGTTTTTTTCCCGTGCTACATGTGTTTCTCAGGTGTTGGTTTTTTTCGCTGATAGGAACTTCCATCTGTGTCTGCAATTGTTAACCATTTCTGTTCTAACATTTAGAGTTGCCAACTGTGGTTTACATAGTATAATGTATTTCTCTGTTAGGCATAGATTGCATTTTTTTGAAATGTTGTTGTATGATGCTGCTCTTTTTAAAATTTTCCAAGATATGTTGTAATCTATGTTTTTTTCTTTAAGTTTCCAAATGTATTTACTCAATTCTGTTTGGTTTTTGTATCTTTCTTTGTTGAATGATTGTTTATGGTTTGCATATCTAGTTTTGAATTGGTTTTCCGTGATACCTACATATGTTTCTTTTGCGTTCTCTGATGTTACAGTGGCTTGGTACACAATGTTGTTATAAAGGCATTTGTTGCTTAGGGGGCACTGTTCTTTTTTGGTACAGTTACAAGATTTCCTTTCGTTACCCTCCTTTTTTTCTGTGCTGCTTTTCATTTTGTTTGCTTGTTTAAAGAAAAAAACATAGATTACAACATATCTTGGAAAATTTTAAAAAGAGCAGCATCATACAACAACATTTCAAAAAAATGCAATCTATGCCTAACAGAGAAATACATTATACTATGTAAACCACAGTTGGCAACTCTAAATGTTAGAACAGAAATGGTTAACAATTGCAGACACAGATGGAAGTTCCTATCAGCGAAAAAAACCAACACCTGAGAAACACATGTAGCACGGGAAAAAAACAACAGCAAACCAGCTAGCTATATATATACGTGGCACTGGCAACACAAGCTCATCACATCCTGACGACCGCACAGCGTGAAACAAATTTGTAGATGTTTTTAGAAGCTTGATTTTAACTTGCTTTTAATATAACAAATGTCGCTCCCACTGTGGTTGAGCACTGTTTTTAAGATTGCGCTGATCCTCAGTACCATTCTCTATATATATATATATATATATATATATATATATATATATATCCAAGTCACACTTCTATTTAATCGTTCGCAACACGGACTTCAATTTTGTTTTTCCTTAAGGTTACACAGACGTTCAACTTGTCCCACACAAACAAATCACTCTGGGTTAACAGACCCCATTTCCAATTTATAAAAAAAAATACTTCATTCTTCCCATGCGGCCAAATTAAAATGAATCAAAATTCTCTCAAAAATCTGCAGACATCTATCATCTCAAGGGCTGTGTGGGGCTGCTAGGATTTTAGTGCCACCTCCCACATGCAGGGTGCTTGCCCTAGAAAGACAAGGCATTTTGGTAGTACTCTAGATTTGTCACTCACCTGATGATCGATCACAGGATCCACATCTTAACTATCGAGTGTGCGAAGTGGGTAGAGTTTGGAAATAATTCTGATCACGTTCAAAGCGAAAATAAACGATCAAAATTGGAAATTGCGAACAAAGCTTGTATTGAAAATTATGAAATATGTTCACACATCCCATACTCACTCTAAAATCAACAATATTCAACGATAAAAATAGTTGAGAGTTCAACTCTCTCTCTACTCTGTTACACTTCTTCTTCATCCTCTTCTTCTCCTCCGAGCTAATCTTTTCTTTTCTTTCAAGTATCCGTCCTCTCTACTCCGCTGCTCCCAACATAGTAACAAGCAGTCTCTTGTTCACCCAAGAGCACAAATCACTATTCAATGAAACCTAACTAACGAGGAGCAAGCACTCTGTAATGGTGAGTTTTCAATGTGGGTTCAAAGTGCATGCAAGAAAACATATTTTTCTCCCTGGGGTGCTTGACACAGGCCAATATGTCACGAAAAATTAGTAGTAGTCCGTTTGGAACCGACGAAGACGATGGCCTGTGTAATCAGCGATCACGATGACAGCGCATGTGACTCTGCAGCCCTAAGCTGGAAGCACACAGGCGCCCACAGGTGTCACAGCGATGGTCTGAGTTTGGGACTGAGGAGGACGAGGCCCTGTGTCGTCTGTCCCTTGCAGCGGCGAGACGCAGTCTTCTGTCCTCTTCGAAGGCAGCTGTTGCTTTGAAGGTGAGGGACCTCCGAGATGATCTGTCAGCAGCAAGGGTTTCGAGCTCGAGAGGCTGGATGCCGCACCATCTAAGATTGCTCTAAAGGGTACCTTTGTATCTCGGTTTGGGCTTTCCCTGTCTGTGTGAGCTTTCCTTGAGTTCACCATACATCACTTGTCTGGGGATGCGGCTGTTGTCCATTCTGATGACGTGCCCAGTCCAACGTAGCTGAACCTTCAGCAACATTGACTCAATGCTTGTCAAGCTACTTTTGTCCAACACCTCTTGGTTTGTGACTTTGTCCTTCCAGCGAATGCCTATAATCATGCGCAGCGATCGCGTATAGAACTGTTCTAGCTGCTTGATATGCTTTCGATACAGGGTCCACGTTTCACATCCATACAGTACTGAAGAAAGGATTACAGCCTTCTAGATCTTAAACTTTGTAGACAGTCTTATGCCTTTCTGTTGGAAGACCTTCACTCTTAATCTTCCGAGGGCCTGGATGGCTTTCTGGATCCTGGACATGATCTCTTTGCCCAGTGAACTATCTGCAAAGATAACGCTGCCCAGATACTCGAAGCTGTCCATACACTTACTTGGACTCCATCAATGGTAATGGCTGGCTATGGCTTGGCTGTGTTGGGGGCGGCTTCAACCAGGACCTCCATTTTTCCAAAACTGATTATCAGTTCAAACAGCTTGGATGCGTTTGCGAAGCGGACGACAGTGACCTGCAGGTGTTTCTCCTTGTGTGCCATGAGAGCACAGTCATCTGCAAAAAAGTCCTTCAAAGATAAGTTTCACCAGGGTCGAGCAGCAAGACGACGGAGGTCGTTCACGGATCCATCTAAGCGGTACTTGATGTATACGCCCAAGTCCAGATCTTTCACAGCACGAAGAAGGACCTGTGTGAAGAACAAGCTGAACTACATGGGGGCGAGGACACAGCCTTATTTCACTCCGTTTGAGATGTTGAAGGAGTTCGTGCAGTCACCATTAGAAAGGACATGTCCAGTCATGTTGTCGTGGAAGAGTCTTATCAAGGCGATGAACTTGTGTGGGCAGCCCAGCTTCATCAGGATGGTCCGCAAAGCTTCTCTGTTGAGAATGTGAGAGGCGTTGGTCAGGCCTAAGAACACTGCGTACAAGTCCATGAAAAACTACTTTCTAGTTAACTATTATACTACATTCGCTAGATTAGCGAACGTCCAATGCAAGTAACAAACATTGCTTTAACTATGGGTATTGTTGTAGACAAGGATCGAACTTATTTGAATCACTTTTGTTTTCTTATTTGTGATATTCAGTTGCAAATACACTAAAGTTAAAACATAAAACTGGATGATGTATACATTAATTTTCATTGGTTTGCCAGTTAACCAGCAGCTTGTATACATTTCAGTATATATGTATCAGCTTTGATTATAGTTTTTAAAATTATTGGCGGCTTACTAAGCCTTTTGTCTACCAACAACTTTATTTGTTAACAGCTTGCTGAGTTTTTTTTTTATTATACTAGATGTTACACGAACAATGAAGATCAGTCTTACAAAAGGCTACAAAAGGGAAATTAGAACAAGATTAATGTGTTGCTTTTTATGTTTTGTGTACGGAACCAATAACAGATCAGAAAAATGTGAATGAGACGAACATCAACTTCACCTGGATCAAAGATGTATGTCCCGGAGTGAAATACTTTCTGGACCAGAACAGAACACAGAACAGAATTCTGCAAATCAATGTGTCAAACTGTGATAGTAACTTACCAGATTTCACATCACGTTCTGGTGTAGTGTACGGCCTGTGTGACAGTTCATCTACGTTTTGTTTGATGCACTTAGAAAAACAACAAGTGTATTTCAGTATTTATATTCAACGATTTGCCTACTGGTGTCGTTCCAGAGAGTGGCAAACTTTTGTGAGTGGAACAAAAGTGATATGCAATTTACATACCCTTAGGGAACTCTATGTCCAGACGACTGAAAATGACATATACGTATTACATCTACATAATCCTTCAGTTCTGCTTGATTTTGATCACGTGCAACATCCGCATGTCATCATACAAAAAGCAACAGGAAAATCGGGATATCTGACAATGCCAGATGTGCAACCCACAACCTACCTTTGGAGCGATGAACTGAGGGTACCACATGAATATATCATAATGATCAGTATCCTGCAAATTCCCCGGCCTGGCTTTTGTGCAAGATATCCATGTAGTTTGACATTTAAGTACATGAAAATAAACACAAAGCAAGAAAGCACTGTGGATGCCTGCTTTGACTATTTCTCAGCTGCTAATATCTTTCCTACCTCATGTATTCTGATCAATTTGCCTTACATGGGGAAACAGATGAAACTGTATTTTTCTGCGCTTCCTAAGAGTAGTCAATCATACATGCTGCCTAGTGGCCTGTTCAACTGTTCTGCAACTCAGTATATAACATTTTGGGACCATCTAGACTGCAACCTAAGATCTGAATGTGAAGATGGACGAGATGAAACAGAACACTGTCCTTTCAGCAGTCCTGAATGCCATGGATTGGTGGCTTCGGTCAGAAAATGTTTTAAGTTAGTGAAATACTCTACAAAAACAAACATTCATTTACGTGAGTTCATGTGCAAAAGTGAGGGTGGCCAAACGGCGTCACTGAAAACAAGAAAAGAACAAGATGATCTGTTACAGATTTTCAAACGATTTAAGACATTTAAAATCGACATAAATTATTCATCAGGTTGGCATTCTGTGCCTTTCATATACAGCAAGTTTCGTAAATGGCGTGACAAAACAGTTATTTACAATATGAATCACTTCTTTGTAGATCCCTATTATCCTTCGAGGCTTATACTATCTGGGTATGTGAACAAAATGGAACTGTATTCAAAAAGATTCCATACGCTTTACAAAGATAGTATTGCAGTATTATGTGAAATTGAATTGTCTCCCACTGGAGGTTTTAGGTCCAAAACCAGACTAAATTATTCACGTTTGACTAAATCCATCTTTACCATCACTCGACAGTCTTTTATTGTTTGTCCAGCTAAACATGCAACACACATATTTATGGTCTATAATCTAAGGAGTAACTGTGGAAAAATAACATTATTACAACGTCAAATTGTTATGAACATGACCAATGATTGGGAATCTCAAACAGGTCATCAAAGAAAAGTCAGTACACACACATCTGCAATTTTTAGCTGTGATGATGACGTCACAACATTACATCACACTTTTGTCTGTGACTTCAGACAGGACTGTCCTGACAACAGCGATGAGTCATTTTGTGAGCAATTGCCGTGCAGTGGTTTCCTGTGTTCTAATGGTCAGTGTGTGTTGCGCAGCCAACGTTGTAATGAATATTCAGACTGTCTTGATGATTCTGATGAAGTCAGCTGCTCAGTAGCAGAAGACTATCACCAAGTGGCTGAAGGCACAGTCAAGATGCAGTCACTGTACGTCAGCTTAGATGGTACTGGCTACTTCACTCAGGAGGTCATGAAAGCTGAAGACTCGTGTCCTGACACTCATTATCGTTGCACAGCTGAGTGGCTATACTGTCTTCCTGTCTATACTCGATGCAATGGATTTTCTGACTGTGTTTATGGAGAAGACGAACAAAATTGCGAGATAGTTACTTGCCGTTATCACTATCATTGTCACAATTCTACATTGTGTCTGCATGAATATCACCTGTGTGATGGCTGGGGGCAGTGCCTACAACATGACGATGAACTGATGTGTGATATGACCTGCCCTGAAATTTGCACATGTCAAGGTCAGTCTTTTGTTTGCAGTAAACCTTTCCCTGCCAATTTATTCCCCAGACTTCATTACATTGATGCCTCAGGATCAGGAATGTCGCCTACAGATTTCATCCGAAATGTAAACCTTAATTACCTGAGCCTGTCTGGTTGTTCTCTAAATAATATTTCAGGTCTACATTTCAACAACTTACAGTCCATTAACCTTGCTAACAACCATCTAAGATCACTGGATTTTACCGTTTTTGTTGATCTGTCAAACTTGAGGTCTGTATCTTTAAGAAACAATCCTCTACAAGAAATGACAAATACGCGATTTAAAAATATTCCTTACGAATTAAGAAACATGGACATTTCAAAAGATCACATTGATGTGCTCAACAGCGAGATATTAATGTATTTGTTTCCTGTCAACTTTTTGAATCTGTCTTTTTCGGGCATTGAAATCATTGGAGTTAAAGGCTTTAAAACCATGAGTCACCTTCTTGAGCTGGACATAAAAGGAAACCCCGTGAGGAGCTTTCCATCAGATTTATTTTCCAGGTCATACAATTTAGAATACATTTTTTCATCAGATTATAGATTTTGCTGCGAAAACCTGCATCCTCAACGACGGAGTAAGGCAACGTGTTTAGCGAACTACGCCATACTTCCATCATGTAGAGCTTTAATCCCGTCTACACTGTATTTGGTTTTCTTTTGGCTGGTGAGTATATCTGCTATTGTAGGGAATGTTATTTGTCTTATGGCCTCATTTACTGTCATGGAACTCTTTGGAAGAAACTTCATAATGACCATCACTCATCTTCAGCTCGCTGACATATGTATGGGAAGCCATGTCGGCATCACCTTGGCAGCTAATGAAATATTTGATGGAGAATACACCAGAGTTGAGCAGACATGGACTAAAAGCGCGACCTGCAAGCTAAGTGGTTTTCTGTCCATACTGTCCAGAGAAGTGTCAGTCTTTGTCACTTTGTTCATCACCCTGCATCACACTTTCGTCACTTGTATGCCAACACATTCGCCAGCATTTAATAAAAAATCAATGGCTATAGCTTGCGTCATAATATGGCTTGTTGGAATAGTTTTGTCTGTAATACCGTTTCTTCCTGGACTGTCTGACTGGGGCCTTTCAGGTCAGTCTGGACTTTGTCGTTTGGCTTTATTTCAAGGCACTGAATCCTACATAAACTTTAGGTGGTTCAGTGTAATGGTAGCAATTAATTGTACCATGTGCTTCATAACTACTGCATGTCAAATTCTCATTTACAGAAATATACCAAAGTACAGAATTACACTGGATCCCATAAAACAGTTTGTTTATTCTTGTGGCCACGTAATGAGAAAAGTGTCTACCATAGATATCATCTGCTGTTTTTCATTCAGTGCATTTACTGCAATGTCTTCAAACAGTGTGGCTGGCTCAGACAATGTTCTTAGGACTGGTTGTGTTCATGTTACCAGTGAACTCTGCCTTGAACCCTCTGTTGTATATGTGGACTGCCATGACGCAGAAAAGGGAAACAACACGTGAAGAAAAAATGTTAAAAGTATTAAAAACACGTCTGTGTATACCAACAAAGGGAAATACATAAAGAATACATGAATAAAAATGGAATAGGTATAGCAGTCAAGTATGGTACTGTGGTCAATAATTGTTATGCTTAATGAGTATGAGTTGTGTGGCTCACTTTTTTTCCTTTCTCAAGCACGAACCAATGTTGACAGAACTCTCTGAGTCGACCACATGAGTATCGCACCACACTTCGTGAACAATCGATTCAGCTTCTTGTCCACAAAGCTAAAGTAATTCTGAAAGCGCCAGCTGAAATCATTAAACTACCTATTAGAGAGAGAGAGAGAGAGAGGAGAGAGAGAGAGAGAGAGAAGGAGAGAGAGAGGGGGGAGGGAGAGAGAGGTGGGGGAGGGCAAGGGAGACTGCGACAGAAAGACAGATAAATAGGGCAAGGGGAGAGGGACAGAGAGGAAGAGAAATTGACATTTCTTCATCTTCTCGGCGCCAGTGAAGTACATAAGACTACACACTATCAATTGCTCATGTATATGGGCATTTAATGACTAACAGTAATTAAGAGACTGGGCTCAAATGATGAGAAAATGACTGTGCAAGACTAACTATGAAGAAGTGAGAATGTGTATGTAAAGCTACAAAGTTTATTTGGCACTCCAAATAATAACTCCCTGATGCATAATTCTCTCCAGTTGTTGTTATCTACTTACGTGGATTAATTAATGAAAAAAAAACATGTTTATCCACTTTACTTTCCTTACAGTTTATGGACATTCTAAGATGAATGTTTTGATTATCATAATTAATGGAAGCTTTCGTGATTAGTTCATTTTCTTATATTCCTGTTTCTAGAGCCAGGAGTAATGGCAACAAGGACACTTCATATTTCCTGGCAATAGTGGGGATAGGCATGGAGTTATGGCAACAAGGACACTACATATTTCATGGCAATTGTGTTTCTAGAGCCAGGAGTTATGACAACAATGACACTTCATATTTCATGCAATGGTGGGGACGGCATGGAGTTATGGACAACAAGACATATCATATTTCATGGCAAATTGGTGGGATAGGCATGGAGTTATGGCAGCAAGAACACTTCATATTTCATGGCAATGGTGGGATAGGCATGGAATTATGACAACAAGGACATTCATATTTCATGGCAGTGGTGGGGATAGGCATGGAGTTATGGCAACAAGGACACTTCATATTTCATGGCAATGGTGGGATAGGCATGGAGTTATGGCAACAAGGACACTTCATATTTCATGGCAGTGGTGGGGATGGGCATGGAATTATGCAACAAGGACACTTCATATTTCATGGCAATGGTGGGGATGGGCATGGAATTATGGCAACAAGGACACTTCATATTTCATGGCAAATGGTGGGATGGGCATGGAATTATGGCAACAAGGACACTTCATATTTCATGGCAATGGTGGGGATGGTGCCATGGAGTTATGGCCAAAAAAAATATTTCATGGCAATGGTGGGGATGGGCATGGAGTTATGGCAACAAGGACACTACATATTGCATGGCAATGGTGGGGATGGGCATGGAATTATGACAACAAGGACACTTCATATTTCATGGCAATGGTGGGGATGGGCATGGAGTTATGGCAACAAGGACACTACATATTTCATGGCAATGGTGGGGATGGGCATGGAGTTATGGCAACAAGGACACTACATATTGCATGGCAATGGTGGGGATGGGCATGGAGTTATGGCAACAAGGACACTACATATTTCATGGCAATGGTGGGATGGGCATGGAATTATGACAACAAGGACACTTCATATTTCATGGCAATGGTGGGGATGGGCAGGGAAGTCAGACCATAGTTGTGTTCAGTGTACTGGTTCCTGAAAAAAAAAACACAGAAAAGGAGAAGATAGATAGATAGATAGATAGATAGAGAGAGAGAGAGAGAGAGAGAGAGAGAGAGAGAGAGAGAGAGAGAGTTATAGGGAACAGAGAGATAGGCAAAGAGGTGAATAAATGGATGGATGGATTTATATGTACACACCACACACCACACACACACACACACACACACACACACACACACACACACACATACAGAGAGAGAGAGAGAGAGAGAGAGAGAGAGAGAGAGAGAGAGAGAGAGAGAGAGAGAGAGACGTTGTCCAAATCGGGACTTTTCAATGCACTGTTCCCATTGCTTTCGCTTCCTGGATGATCTGCGGTTTCCCTGAAAACCAAGCTGAGATGTTCTGACACAAACGTGCCATCAGACCGATTGTCCTGCTCAAGTGAATTGCCTTCATAAGACCTAGGGCATCTACGAAGGAGACAAAACCACTCTAAACAAATCGTTGTATCCACCGTCATATGCAAAAGCACCTGTACTGGTTAGGCAATGTATCGTGTCTTCACCACTATCACCATCTCTCTTCCCCCGTCAGGTCCAGCAAAATAAGGAAGCCCGCTCTGGCCAACACCTGTAAAAAGAAGATGGAAAGTGTGTCCAAAACAGAACTGGGTGTGAAGCCATGTGGCACACCTCCACATCCGTCACAGGAACTGGAGCAATATCCGAATGTTGACTACCATGTGGCACACCTCCACATCCGTCACAGGAACTGGAGCAATATCAGAATGTTGACTACCATGTGGCACATCTCCACATCCGTCACAGGAACTGGAGCAATATCCGAATGTTGACTACCATGTGGCACACCTCCACATCCGTCACAGGAACTGGAGCAATATCAGAATGTTGACTACTGACAGCGGACCAACACATGTCGGAGGGACGGAACATCTTGGTAATACATTTAACACACCACATACGCTGTGGTTATACATTTAACACACCACATACGCTGTCGTAATACATTTAACACTCCACATACGCCATGGTAATACATTTAACACACCACATACGCCGTAGTAATACATTTAACACACCACATACGCTGTGGTAATATATTTAACACACCACACACGCCGTGGTGATACATTAAACACACCATATAACTGCAAACCGCCTCAAGTATGACACGCTCAGCAAGTCTCTTTCAAAGTAGGCGATATTAATCCACAACTAATTGACAGTTATTGAGCTCTAGGAAACGTTTAGACATTATACTTCCTAAGACTGTGAATTTGGGAATATCAGGCATTGGTTGTCTTTGGAAGCGTTTCCATTTGTGCTCCTTTGTACTTAAAATATAGCAACACCCTGGAGGCTTGCTAAGTTTTTTGAGTCCCCTGGATGATGACTCCAGGCCATGTTGTTGCTTGTGCTGGTTTGAGAGGTTTGCAAAGGTTATTAATTATGGAATCTGTACTGTCAACTTTGGGTCGCTACTTGCTGTCTTTGAGTGAGCAGTGCAGAGAGAGGATTTCTGTCTGTATTCTCTCCATTTGCTCACCAGTTTGGTTTGTCTCTGAAGTACCCGTCGAAAATTTCAGTTGCAAACCGCTTCACGCCATTCTGCATTAATTTGGCTGCAAACAGCCTTATAATTTGTTGGGAGGCTAGGTCTAACTCTTTGCTGCAAACAGCCTTATAACTTGTTGGAAGACTAGGTCTAATTCTAGGTAGCAAACAGCCTTACAACTTGTTGGAAGACTAGGTCTAACTCTAGGTAGCAAACAGCCTTATAACTTGTTGGGAAACTAGGTCTAACTCTAGGTAGCAAACAGCCTTATAACTTGTTGGGAGACTAGGTCTAATTCTAGGTAGCAAACAGCCTTATAGCTTGTTGGGAGACTAGGTCTAACTCTAGGTAGCAAACAGCCTTATAACTTGTTGGGAGACTAGGTCTAACTCTAGGTAGAAAACAGCCTTATAACTTGTTGGGAGACTAGGTCTAACTCTAGGTAGCAAACAGCCTTATAACTTGTTGGGAGACTAGGTCTAATTCTAGGTAGCAAACAGCCTTATAACTTGTTGGGAGGCTAGGTCTAACTCTAGGTAGCAATAAGCCTTATAACTTGTTGGGAGACTAGGGCTAACGCTAGGTAGCAATAAGACTTATAACTCGGCTGCAAACATCTACGTTACAGATCTATGCAATGTGTTTGGTTTTGTGAAAGATCACCCCCACTAGCTATAAACTGAACGTATGCAGGGGGGTTGCGCCATTGATCTAGGATCTATCCAAAGTTACATCTGTTTAGCGTACCTGAAGCCTTTCTATTCGTCAGGGAGATCGATAGATCTGATCTGGCAAAGCTCTAGAAATAGATAAACTCCTTTTTACATCCCCCCCACCCCCCTTTCGCGCTTTCTCTTCCTCTTCTTCGCCCATGCTCCCACCATGCCATGGCCATAGCACTTTCAGCACTAGACCTAAACTGTTGTATTGTGATAAGCTTTCTACCCACATATTTTACCTGCAAGAAAAATCCCCATAAGGCTATACACGATACACGATACACACGATACACGATATTTTATATGTCCTCATAGAATACAAGGAAAATTTGTTTGTGGTGCCATTATCAAAATTCACATATTACAACAACTTATAAACAAGTATATCATTAAAAATATTCCACTTATTGCACTGTGCTCAGTCATTCCTTGTCAATTCATTTATCCATCTTGTGTCAGTCTGTACATATATTATATAAATATTAACACATGCACGCACACATCCTACCCCCCACCCCCACCCCCACCACCCCAGATACACACACACACCACACCAATACAGAATCACACGCACACACCTCGCCAAAACAGTGTCATCAACACACACACACACACACACACACACACACACACACACACACACACAGAGGCGCACACATCACCACCACAAACCACCATCACATATGCAATATTATCACAACACTTAAATAAACACTCCAACTGTAAAACATAACGCTCCAAGATAAGCTCAAAGTTAAGTATAAAAAAAGAAAGAAAACAAAAACAATAGCACCATTCAAAAGATCAATAATATTGCAAAATGTATAATTAAGTAAACTGTAAAAGCAACCTGCAGAGTTAAATACAAATCAGGAATAAAAGATTTACTGCTAAGTAAGATGATTGAAGTAGAGAGAGAGAGAGAGAGAGAGAGAGAGAGAGAGAGAGAGAGAGAGAGAGAGAGAGACCGAAGGGAGATAATTCATAGGGGTGAATTTTACTACGGAAGAAAATTCTTCTATTGTTTAATGCACATGGTCGTGAGCAATTTTATAGCTACCTCTATGCCTGCAACATTTTCAACTTTTTTAAACTATTGTTAGTCTCCTACTCCTGGAGAGAGGTCTTGTCTCCCCAACTGATTTTTGCTACAATTAGTCACATTTGATGACGTTTTTCTCCTAGATTTCTTTAGTGGAGTTCCAAAAACCAGTGGAGCTCATGCCAAGTTGAACTTCCATACTGGAAAGGATAATCTCCCTTAGACTTCTATCAAAAGCGAAGATTTTCATCGAGATAACGGAGGTCATATACAGATGGAATGCTAATAGGGTAGATCCTGCTCAGTCTAACCAGAATACTCAAGTCATCCGAGAAGGTGAACCAGACTCCCCCTTCCTGTTGTAAAAGACCACCAAAAAAAAAAAAAAAAAAAGTTAGACATAAATAAATCTAACCCTTGAAATGTTGCAGTACAAAGCCACGCAACTGCGATCACTTACATCAGTTATAAAACATGTCAAAGAATATGAGGTGTTTTAACAAATTCATTAATGGTGTCATACAGAATGAATCAATATGCATAAAATGTTGAGATCATAGTTAGCTCACACAAAAATGTGTTTGAAACAAGTTCAGTCATTCTTTTACTACCGTAATCTTCAAGGTAATACTTGGAGTTCGTTAGGAACGTATGCTGCTGATATTTGGAATTTCTTAGTTTCCCTTGGAGAAATAACTTCCGAGAATTGTTATATTAGTAAAACAGTTACTGTCTGTGACTAATCTAGTGTTTACTGACCATCAGTGAAGTCACACGGAGTGGTCAGACAGTAACGATATCTATGATTTCTTACACTAAGTCAGCGTTCATGATGTTTGTTTTCATACTGAAGAAGAAAACAGATAATTGTGAACTACACATGAAGTGCAGAATGCTTTGATGCATCTCATTCATTGGGTGTTTGCCATCATTGCTTTTTCCTGCAGGAACATGATAAATACATGGCAGATACGTCACGGACATCAGATTTTCGTGTTTCTATGGAGTCTGACCCTCATCACTTCTCAATTTCTTCTTTTTTTTCCATCCCCGTCTCCGTTCCCATGACGCGCGCACGCACACACACACACACACACACACACACACACACACACACACACACACACACACACACACACACTCTCTTCCTCTCTCTCTCTGTACATAGTTTTGTATCCTTGTATTTCGTATTTCATATAAGAATGATTTTCATTATTTCATTAATCAATATTTGTGTGTTTTTTTTTTCCTTCTTAATTCTTTGGCCGGGGCTGGATTAAAAAGCAGTGATGCTTATTCCATTACCCTCAAATAAATCGTTCGTTCGTTCGTTCGTTCGTTCTCTCTCACTCTCTCTCCTCTCTCTCTCTCTCTCCTCTCTCCTCTCTCTTTCTCTCTCTCCCCCTCTCTATCTCTCTCTTCGTTTTAGACGCCCAGAGTATAGCAAATTCAGAAATGGTTGTTCTGCCTTTAAGTCCTTTTTCGGTCAAACTCAAAACCTCTTCGGTTTTTTATCCTCTGAAAATGTAGACTTTGTTAACTCATTTGCTAAGTTTGTGGCGGAAGCTTTTCGATTTAGAGAGAGAAAACTTTATATGTAGGATGTGTGATTATGCAATAAGTTATTTATTGTGATGAGAATATTGTTTGATAAATGGTCTTTTTCTTCACTTTCTAGTTATTAGTACTGTTCAACTGTTTTCTGTGTGTACGCTTGTTTTTTGACTCGCATATCTATGGTTGGCAGAGTTTGGTAACTCTAAGACGAAATTGCGCATGCACTTCCTTAACATATGGTTTGTTTAACTATTGTCAATAAAACATTGTCATTGTCTCTCTCTCTCTCTCTCTCTTCTCTCTCTCTCTCTCTCTCTCTCTCTCTCTCTCTCTCTCTCTCTCTCTCAACACAGTGATCATATTCCTATCATTACTATCTTTAAAACTTCAAGGCATGAACCAACAGGTTTAACAAAGGGAAAAGTCCCAAATATATAATTATAAATGAGCTAACTGGGGTACATTTTCGGAATAACTAAAAACATTCTATGTCGACACAAAAGAACTTGATACTCAAACTGTTGACGACCTATACGATCAGTTTCAGAATGTTATGCTATCGGCTGCGAACCAGTGGATACCTATGATAAAATCGGTCAACTAAAGTTTAAAAAGAGCACATAGATAATGTCTGGTGGGATGAGACATGTGAAAAAGGGGGAAAAAAGGAGAAAAACATCAAACTAAGACAATATTTACGAAACAAAGGAGAAGATCGCGCTTAAAAGCTTCTGGAAAAAAAAAAGAGCGCAAATCATTTTAATAACATCACTGCACAAGCAAAACGGCAATATTAGTCTAACGTTTGTAGAATGGAATAACAAATTATAAAGATTTTCAAAATGTAAGGGAAAAGTTAAGAACAATGAAAAATGAAGGAAACTTGCCAAAACGTCCTGTCAAGCTCCCAAACACTGATTTCCCTTCTAATTTAGAAAAGACTGAACCTTTGTTGACATATTCTCCACAAATAACAGCAAAGCTAGTTTATCAACAGAAAATAGACTGCACAGAGAGCAAGAACAAGGAAAGTACATATACAACGAACCAGACACTGCAATAAACCACAACCTGAATGCTCCCATAATAGTTCAAGAAGTAGAAGAATGTCTTGCTAATCTGGGAACCAAAAACATCAGTGGGTTTAGAGGGTATCTCTAATGAAATGTTGCGTCATGTCCCACCTAATGTAAAACACTTTATCTCAGTATTCATCCCAAAATGCTGGGAAGATGGCAATTTGCCTTCATTATGGAAGCATTCTATCATTGTTCCTATACATAAACAAGGAATTCCTCTAAGTAACACAAACAACTACCGCCCAATTGCCCTAACGTCGCATTCATGCAAACTAATGAAAATAATTATCCTAAACAGATTACTTTATTTTTGTAATCAGCATCAAATTATCCCTATAAATCAAGCTGGTTTTCAGGAAGACAGATCAGCAACAGAACATCTAGTGAAACTCAGAACACACGTTAAACAACAGTTTGCAAGACGAGAAAACATCCTGGCAACTTACTTTGACCTAAGAAAGCGTAGAACAAGTATGGCATAAATGACTTTTGTATAAACTGAAAACGATTGGAATAGATGGAACCGTGTATAACTATGTCAAAGTTTTCCTTCAAAGTAGAGTTATTCAAACAAGAATAGAGCGTACATGTTCCAACGCTAGAACACTGGAAATGGATCTTCCACAAGGGTCAGTATTATCTCCAATCTTATTTAATATCCTAATTGAAGATATAACGAAAGGTTTATCTAAAGACATAGCTTTAGTACAGTTTGCTGATGACATATGTCTGTGGATGAAAGTCACTATGAAAAGAAAAACCCCATTAATATCCTTAAATTACATAATGATCAAATATCAACATGAATTAAACAAAATCTGTAGTTTCTTACATGAAAATGGATTGACTCTATCGGCAGAAAAAAAGCAAATCCAATGCTTTTTAACTCTGGATATGACCCAGACAAGCTTTTACTATGTACCCTGGATGGGTCGGTCTTACAATACATCAAATCTGTTAAATTCCTATCAGTATATCTAACATCAACACTTTCAGGGAACCAACATATTGAATATATTTTGAATAAAGCAAGAACAAGTTTAAACTTTCTAAAGATCATAAGCAAACAAAAATGGGGACAAGATAAAGAGAGTTTAACACTCCTGTCTTCTGCCTTTGTGCGGTCTAGATTGATTTATGCTCAAGGAGTCTTCTTCGGCGCTTCACAGCATCTACTTGATAAGTTACAAAGTGTACACTGCAAAGCATATAAACTTACTCTTGGAGTTCCCACACATACATGTAACACTGGAACTTACAATGAAATTAAAATGTTACCTTTGAACAAGTTTCGAACATTGTCCTCCTCTAAATTTGTTTTAAAGGACCTTTCAGAAAAAGTTTCTATACAAATGAAGTATCTCTAAATTCAGAGACAGATTTTGCTAAAAGATCAAAAGACATAAAATCACCTAAATCTATTCAGTCATACACATCAACTTTTCTATAAAAAAATTCCTAACATTAACCAAAGTAAAATAGCTGTCAACCCGTCCTTTCCACCCATCCCCAAAAGAGACAAACCAAAGCAAAGTATGACACAAACCATACTGATCTATACAAAAACGATCCACCATATCTTTAAAAAAAAATTATGCAAATTCTCATTTGGAAACTCAATATAAGGAACATCTTTAAATGTTTACAGATGGCTCAGTTTTAGATGACCATAGAACAGGAGCAGCTTTTATAATACCAAAATTAAAAGTGGAGAAATTATAATCATCCTGGCAAACACCTGTCAATTTTTACTGCAGATTTTGTTGCTATTCTAATGTCCCTAAATTGTATTTTAAATTCTTCCATAGAAATTTGTCAACTTTTACTGTGCAGTGATTCAAAGTCAGCCCTTTCTGCCTTGCAATCTTTAAATACAAAGATCCGTTGTAAGACTAGTAAAGTAGAAACTCGTGGAGAGCGTGGCAGCAGAGAGTCCTCAGAAGAGAAGCCCCCTTCAAGCAAGTGTTTCGGCCCTTATCTCCTGACACTCTAGGGGGGTTGGGCCACACCCGGTTCATGACTCCGGATGTCCCTCTGCTGCCCCCTTTTTTTTTCCCATCTTGGGACGAGCCATGGCTGGGATTCGAACCCATGACCCTCTGGACATGCTCATTTTCCACTTAATGACTCGCGCTTTAACCACTGAGCCACAGGGACACCTGATATTTGTAGGGAAATTAAGCCTTATGAAGTTCACTTTTGTTCCTCCTTGACCAGATCCAGCTTGAACACCTCTCTGCCGCTTCTGCCATTGCTTTCAGGGCTCTGGTTTTTTCCCTCCCTGCAACTGAGAGCTGTTTCATGAGGCTGTATGCAGACGTTCCTACAAACCCCCTAGCTCCAATTTCTGCAGTGAGGACTTTGACCTGATAGCCTTCTCTCCTCAGGCTGTTTGCCAGATCAGCATACTTTTCAGTCTTGTAGATTTGAGCTGCCTCCATTCTGTTCTCATATGGCATGATACATCTCCTATCGATGAAAAGAATAAATGTGACTTTCTGTTGGGTGCCCTCACATTGTGGAATTTCAGCAAATGAAAAAGTTGATCAAACTGTTCGGAGAGCAGCTCAGAATGTTGAAGGCACGAGCGCACTGAACATTCATTTAGACCTATCAGAATGATTAAAAGAGCATCCTTTAACAGTTTGAACATTCATTTAGACCTATCAGAATGACATTCATTTAGACCTATCAGAATGACATTCATTTAGACCTATCAGAATGACATTCATTTAGACCTATCAGAATGACATCCATTTAGACCTATCAGAATGACATTCATTTAGACCTATCAGAATGACATTCATTTAGACCTATCAGAATAATATACTTTGATTAAAAGAGCATCCTTTAACAGTTTTAAGAGACTGCACTGAACATTCATTTAGACCTATCAGAATGATTAAAAGAGCATCCTTTAACAGTTTGAACATTCATTTAGACCTATCAGAATGATTAAAAGAGCATACTTTAACAGTTTTAAGAGGTTATTGAAAGACACAGATAGTTAATGTTTTCAGTTGTATACAACCCAATCCTAATATCTATCCCAAGACTCAATTAGATAAATTCGAAAATCCGATTTCTAGAGAGGCAGTAACTTCAATTCATAGGATGCATTTAAATTCACTTTCAACCAAACGCGGCAAAAATGTTACATGTGGTGTGTGTGTGTGGGGGGGGGGGGGGGGGGGGACTCTTAATGTACGTCACCTATTACTAGATAGTCCAAGAGCAACGAATACAGGGCACAAGGCTGGTAATAATATTTCACATGAAAGATCGACTCCACCGACATCACCCAAAATGCTAAATAATTATTTATCTTTAACTTTCAACATGCCCTCATATATACTATTCAAAAAAAAG
>CM065723.1:82739923-82744923 GCA_033310375.1 Conus canariensis
TTCACTGTTCCTAAAGCACCACTACTATTTCCCATTTACTTCTCTAAAGCACCACTCTCCATTCATGTTCCTCTAAAGCACCACTCTCCATTCACTGTTCCTCTAAAGCACCACCTCCATTCACTGTTCCTCTGTCCACTCATTCACTGTTCCTCTAAAGCACCACTCTCCATTCACTGTTCCTCTAAAAGACACACTCTCCATTCACTGTTCTCTAAAGCACCACTCTCCATTCACTGTTCCTCAAAGCACCTCATCCTTCACTGTCCATTCCACTGTTTCCTCTCATTCACTGTTCTAAACCTTCCTTCACTGTTCCTTAAAGCACCACTCTCCATTCACTGTTCCTCTAAAGCACCACTCTCCATCACTTTCCACACTTCTCCTTTCCTCTAAAGACACTTCCATCACTGTTCCTCTAGCACTCCATCACTGTTCCTCTAAAGCACCACTCTCCATTCACTGTTCCTCTAAAGCACACTCTCCATTCACTGTTCCTCCACTTCACTGTTCCTAAAGACCACTCTCCATTCACTGTTCCTCTAAAGCACCACCTCATTCATGTTCCTCTAAAGACCACTCTCATTCACTTCCTCAAGACCACCTCATATTCCTTCTCTTCACTGTCTCTAAAGCACCACTCACATTCCATCATTTTCCTCAAGCACCACTTCCATCACTGTTCCTCAAACACCACTCCATTCACTTCTTCCTCTAACACCTCTCCATTCACTGTCCTCAAAGCCACTCCATTCACTGTTCCTCAACACCACCCCCACGTTTCTCCATTCACTGTTCCTCCACACTCATCACTGTTCCTCAAAGACCCTCTCCTTCAGTTTCCATCACTGCCAAAGACACTCTCCATCAGTTCCTTCATGTCTACACTCTCTCCAGTCTGTTCACGTTCCTCTAGCTCTATTTCTCAAAGCACCATTCCATTAGTTAAAGCACCACTCTCCATTCACTGTTCTCAAAGCACCACCTGTTCCATTCACTGATTCACTGTTCCTCCATTCACTGTTCCTCAAAGCACCATCTCCATTCACTGTTCCTCTAAAGCACCACTCTCCATTCACTGTTCCTCTAAAGCACCACTCTCCATTCACTGTTCCTCTAAAGCACCACTCTCCATTCACTGTTTCTCCATTCACTGTTCCTTAAAGCACCACTCTCCATTCACTGTTCCTCCATTCACTGTTCCTCTAAAGCAACCACTCTCCATTCACTGTTCCTCAAAGCACCACTCTCCATTCACTGTTCCTCTAAAGCTCACACTCCTCCATTCACTGTTCCTCAAATGCCCCACCACTCTCCATTCACTGTTCCTCTAAAGCACCACTCTCCATTCACTGTTCCTCTAAAGCACCACTCTCCATTCACTGTTACTCTAAAAGCCCACTTTCCATTCACATGTTCTCCATTCACTGTTTCTCCATTCACTGTTCCTCAAAGCACACTCTCCATTCACTGTTCCTCTAAAGCACCACTTCCTTCACTGTTCCTCTAAAGCACCACTCTCCATTCACTGTTCCTCTAAAGCACCACTCTCCATTCACTATTCTTTCCATTCACTGTTCCCTCAAGTTTCTCCATTCACTGTTCCTCTAAAGCACCCACTCTCCATTCACTGTTCCTCAAAAGCACCACTCTCATTCACTGTTCCTCAAAAGCACCACTCTCCATTCACTGTTCCTCCATCATGTCTCTAACAACATCTCCATTCACTGTTCTCCATCACTGTTCCTTAAAAGCACCACTCTCCATTCACTGTTCTCTAAAGCACAACTGCTCCATTCACTGTTCATTTCTCAAAGCACTCTCACTGTCTCAACCACTCCTCCTGTTCCTTTCCTAATCCTCTGTCCTCATTCTAAACTGTTCCTCTAAAGTACCACTCTCCATTCACTGTCTATCCTCTAACCATCTCCACTCTTACCACTCTCCATTCACTGTTCCCTAAGCACCACTCTCCATTCACTTTCCTAAGTCCATCCTTCACTTTCCTCCATTCACTGTTCCTCAAAAGCACCATTCCATTCCTGTCTCCATTCACTGTTCCTCAAAGCACCACTTCTCATTCACTGTTCTCAAAGCACCACTCTCCTCACTGTTCCTCTAAAGCCCACTCTCCATTCACTGTTCTCTGTATCTCATTACTGTTCCTCTAAAGCACCATCCATTCACTGTCTCAAGCACTCTCCTCACTGTCCTCTAAGACCACTCTCCTTCACTGTTCTCTAAGACCACTCCCATCCTTACCTCTTCCATCACTTTCTCATTCCTCTCCTTACTGTCTCAAAAGCACCATCTCCATTCACTGTTCCTCTAAAGCACCACTCTTATTCCTGTTCCTCTAAGCACCACTCTCCATTCGCTGTTAATAAAAGCACTACTTTCCATTCACTGTTCTCATTCCTGTTTCTCCATTCACTGTTCCTCAAAAGCACCACTCTCCATTCACTGTTCTCTAACACCACTCTTTATCACTGTTCCTCTAAAGCACCACCTCCATTCACTGTTCCTTAAAGCACAATCTCCATTCACTATTCTCCATTCACTGTTCCTCAAAGCCCACTCTCCATTCACTGTTCCTCTAAAGACCACTCTCCATTCACTGTTTCTCCATTCACTGTTCTCAAAAGCACACTCTCCATCATGTCCTCAAAAGCACCACTCTCCATTCACTGTTCCTCCATCACTGTTCCTCTAAAGCACCACTCTCCATTCACTGTATCTCCATTCACTGTTCCTAAAAAGCACCACTCTCCATTCAATGTTCCTCTAAAGCACCACTCTCCATTCACTGTTCCTCTAAAGCACCACTCTCCATTCACTGTTTCTCTATTCACAGTTTCTCCATTCACTGTTTCTCCATTCACTGTTCTCTCCATTCACTGTTCCTCTAAAGCACACTCTACATTCACTGTTCCTCTAAAGTACCACTCTCCATTCACTGTTCCTCTAAAGCACCACTCTCCATTCACTGTTCCTCTAAAGCACCACTCTCCATTCACTGTTCCTCTAAAGCACCACTGTCCATTCACTGTTCCTCTAAAGCACCATTCTCCATTCACTGTTTCTCCATTCACTGTTCCTCCATTCACTGTTTTCTCCATTCACTGTTCCTCCATTCACTGTTCCTCCATTTACTGTTCCTCTAAAGAACCACTCTCAATTCACTGTTTCTCCATTCACTGTTCCTCTAAAGTACCACTCTCCATTCACTGTTTCTCCATTCACTGTTCCTCTAAAGCACCACTCTCCATTCACGTTGTTCTTCTCCGTTCACAGTTCCTCCATTCACTGTTTCTCCCATTCACATTCCTCCATTCACTGTTCCTCCATACACTGTTCCTCTAAAGCACCACTCTCCATTCACTGTTTCTCCATTCACTGTTCGTCTAAAGCAACACTCTCAATTCATGTTCCTCAAAAGCACCACTCTCCATTCACTATTCCTCTAAAGCACCACTCTCCATTCACTGTTTCTCCATTAACTGTTTCTCCATTCACTGCTCTCTCCTTTCACAGTTTCTCCATTCACTGTTCCTCTAAAGCACCACTCTCCATTCACTGTTCCTCAAAAGTACCACTCTCCATTCACTGTTCCTCTAAAACACCACTCTCCATTCACTGTTTCTCCATTCACTGTTTCTCCATTCACTGTTTCCTCCATTCACTGTTCCTCCAAAGCACCACTCTCCATTCACTGTTCCTATAAAGCACCACTATCCATTCACTGTTCCTCTAAAGCACCACTCTCCATTCACTGTTCCTCTAAAGCACCACTCTCCATTCACTGTTCCTCTAAAGCACCACTCTCCATTCACTGTTCCTCTAAAGCACCACTCTCCAGTCACTGTTCCTCTAAAGCACCACTCTCCATTCACTGTTCCTCTAAAGCACCACTCTCCATTCACTGTTTCCTTCATTCACTGTTCCTCAAAAGCACCACTCTTCATTCATTGTTTCTTCATTCACTGTTCCTCAAAAGCACCACTCTCCATTCACTGTTCCTCTAAAGCACCACTCTCCATTCACTGTTCCTCTAAAGCACCACTCTCCATTCACTGTTTCTCCATTCATTGTGCCTCAAAAGCACCACTCTCCATTCACTGTTCCTCCATTCACTGTTCCTCAAAAGCACCACTCTCCATTCACTGTTCCTCCATTCACTGTTCCTCTAAAGCACCACTCTCCATTCACTGTTCCTCTAAGTACCACTCTCCATTCACTGTTCCTCTAAAGCACCACTCTCCATTCACTGTTTCTCCATTCACTGTTCCTAAAAAGCACCACTCTCCATTCACTGTTCCTCTAAAGCACCACTCTCCATTCACTGTTTCCCATTCACTGTTCCTCAAAAGCACCACTCTCCATTCACTGTTCCTCAAAAGCACCACTCTCCATTCACTGTTCCTCCATTCACTGTTCCTCTAAAGCACCACTCTCAATTCACTGTTTCTCCATTCACTGTTCCTCAAAAGCACCACTCTCCATTCACTGTTCCTCTAAAGCACCATTCTCCATTCACTGTTCCTCTAAAGCACCACTCTCATTCACTGTTCCTTCAAAGCACCACTCTCCATTCACTGTTCCTCTAAAGCACCACTCTCCATTCACTGTTCCTCTAAAGCACCACTCTCCCATTCACTGTTCCTCCATTCACTGTTCCTCCAATAGCACTCACTCTCCATTCACTGTTCCTCTAAAGCACCACTCTCCATTCACTGTTCCTCCATTCACTGTTCCTCTCCATTCACCTTACTCTCCATTCACTGTTCCTCTAAAGCACCATCTCCATTCACTGTTCTCCATTCACTGTTCCTCAAAGCACCACTCTCCATTCACTGTTTCCTCTAAAGCACCACTCTCATTCACATGTTCCTCTAAAGCACCACTCTCCATTCACTGTTCCTCTAAAGCACCACTCTCATTCACTGTTCCTCTAAAGCACCACTCTCCATTCACTGTTTCTCTAAAGCACCACTCTCCAT
>CM065723.1:82752423-82802423 GCA_033310375.1 Conus canariensis
CCCTTAAGTCTGGATGTGCGGCCAGTTCCTCTCTTGATGTTTAGATCTGAAAGGTGGTCTATGGTATAGTGGCTTTGCTCTTGTTTGCTTAAGTGATTCTTCAGATTTCTTATTACATCAGATCGGCCACACTGTAATACAGTTCTTATCGTTGCCTTGCCAGCCAGTGTGTCTGCTCTCTCGTTTCCTTTAACTCCAGCATGTCCAGGGCAGTACATCCATATGAGTCGTTCCAATGGAAGGCTGCACATAGATCATTCCAAACAGGGCTTCCATTTCCACTTTTTACTTTCTGAAGTAGGTTCTGAAGTGACACAAGCACTCCATTGGCTTACATCCACAAACCAGATTCAAACTCAACAAGCCATGATACTGACTGATTCCACACACACACACACACACACACACACACACACACACACACACACACACACACAACCCTACACACACGCATGCGCGCGCGCACGCACGCATACAAACACACACATTTATTCTATATCTCCACTACATGTTACACATGAGAAAACTTTAGACAAAGAAGAGTTTGTCCTGCTCCCTCCTACACCCCTGTCTTGTACTAAGCAGTCTGTTGATGACCACATCAAGTTGTCATTCAGACAAGAAGCAGACCTTCCAGCTACCCTCAACACAGCAAATCCTGACGCAGGCATCAGACAGTTGACCTGTGAATCACAGATACCACACTATGTGCAGTCTGGGGTGGATCAGTTACCATCTGGTTCTATCAAAGATGATTCCCATGTGCATTCAACTCCTCTGCGGACAAGGAAATTAAGCCACTCTCAAATCCTCCGCAAGCTTCGCATACGCACCCTGTGGGTCACCCCCCCCCCCCCTCCCGACAGAAGGTAATCCGGAGGGAAAGGGCATCAACTACTTACTATGCAAGAAGATTTTAGCGACTCCAAGACAAGGTGATGATCTTCAGTTGTTTCTGTCTGAACATAGGAATTCAGTGTCTGGACAAATTGAGGATTCTAGAAATGCTAGAAATGAGCTGCGCGCACAATTTACGTCACAGTCTGACTCGCTTCACTCTCACATCGATTCCCTGAAGGCAAACATTGTTGAGTTGAACAAACAGGTTAACACACTCAGAAAAGAAAATCAGTCATTGAAGACTCAAGTGGAATTTTTTTCCCCGCCGAATTAGGAAAACTTAAACCCTCTGAATCACGTAACTCCAGCACACAGTTTGATCCTTAAACCCTCTGAATGACATGACTCCAGCACACAGTTTGATCCTTAAATCCTCTGAATGACATGACTCCAGCACACAGTTTGATCCTTAACCCTCTGAATCACGGACCCCAGCACACAGTTTGATCTGGCATCCCAATTAGTGCGGCACCACACCCCACCCCTCCACAACCACCCCTCACCCCGCAGCACCAACCACCCCTCACCCCCTGCAGCACCAACCCACCTCACCCCTGCCACCCACCCCCTGCAGCCTCACACCACCCCCTCCCGACCCCCTGCAGCAGCAACCCCACGCCCCCACCCTTACCTGCAGCACCAACCCACCCCCTCACCCCCTGCAGCACCAACCCATCCCTCACCCCCTGCAGCAGCAACCCACCCCCTGACTCCCTGCAGCAGCAACCCACCCCCTGACCCCCTGCAGCACCAACCCACCCCCAGACCCCTGCAGCACCAACCCACCCCTGACCCCCTGCAGCACCAACCCACCCCTGACTCCCTGCAGCACCAACCCACTCCCTGACCCCCTGCAGCACCAACCCACCCCATGACCCCCTGCAGCACCAACCCACCCTCACCCCCTACAGCACCAACCCACCCCTCACCCCCTGCAGCACAAACCACCCTTCACCCTCTGCAGCACCAACCCACCCCTCACCCCCTGCAGCACCAACCCACCCCTCACCCCTGCAGCACCAACACCCCCCCCCCCTGACTGCCTGCAGCACCAACCAACCCCCTCACCCCCTGCATCACCAACCCACCCCCTGACTGCCTGCAGCACCAACCCCCCCTCTGACTGCCTGCAGCACCAACCCACCCCCTGACTGCCTGCAGCACCAACCCACCCCTCACCCCCTGCAGCACCACCCATCCCCTGACTGCCTGCAGCACCACCCCACCCCCTGACCCACTGCAGCACCAACCCACACCCTGACTGCCTGCAGCACCAACCCACCCCCTGATCCCCTGCAGCACCACCCCCCCCCTGACCCCCTGCAACACCACCAACCCTCACCCCTACAGCCCCCACGCCCACCCCTGCAACCAACCACCCCTCACCCCTGCAGCACCAACCCACCCTGAACCCCTGCAGCACCAACCCATCCCAACCCCTGCGGCACCAACCACCTCACCCCCCAGCACCAACCACCTCACCCACCAACCCAACCCCTCACCCCCTCCAGCACCAACCCATTCCTCACCCCAGCAGCACCAACCCACCCCTCACCCCTGCAGCACCAACCCACCCCTCACCCCCTCCAGCACCAACCCATTCCTCACCCCCAGCAGCACCAACCCACCCCTCACCCCTGCAGCACCAACCACCCCTCACCCCTGCAGCACCAACCCACCCCTCACCCCCTGCAGCACCAACCCATCCCCTGACTGCCTGCAGCACCAACCCACCCCTCACCCCCTGCAGCTCCAACCCACCCCTCACCTCCTGCAGCACCAACCCACCCCCTGACTGCCTGCAGCACCAACCCACCCCCTGACTGCGTGCAGCACCAACCCACCCCCTGACTGCCTGCAGCACCAACCCACCCCCTGATTGCCTGCAGCACCAACCCACCCTCTGACTGCCTGCAGCACCAACCCACCCCTGACTGCCTGCAGCACCAACCACCCGACTGCTGCAGCACCAACCCACCCCCTGACTGCCTGCAGCACCAACCACCCCTGATTGCTGCGCACCAACCCACCCCTGACTGCCTGCAGCACCAACCCACCCCTGACTGCCTGCAGCACCAACCCACCCCTCACCCACTGCAGCACCAACCCACCCCCTGACTGCCTGCAGCACCAACCCACCCCTGACCCCTGCAGCACCAACCCACCCCTGACTGCCTGCAGCAACAACCCATCCCCTGACTGCCTGCAGCACCAACCCATCCCCTGACCCTCTGCAGCACCAACCCACCCCCTGACCCCCTGCAGCACAACCCAACCCCTGACCCTCTGCAGCACCAACCACCCCCTCACCCCCTGCAAGCACCAACCCACCCCTCACCCCCTGCAGCACCAACCCACCCCCTGACCCCCTGCAGAACCAACCCACCCCTCACCCCCTGCAGAACCAACCCATCCCTCACCCCTGCAGAACCAACCCACCCCTCACCCCTGCAGCACCAACCCACCCCTCACCCCTGCAGCACCAACCCACCCCACTGACTGCCTGCAGCACCAACCCACCCTTAACCCCTGCACACCAACCCATCCCTACCCTCTGCAACACCAACCCACCCCTCACCCCTGCAGACACCAACCCACCCCTGACCCCTGCAAACCAACCCACCCCTCACCCCTGCAGAACCAACCCATCCCCACCCCTGCAGACCAACCCACCCCTCACCCCCTGCAGCACCAAACCCACCCCTCACCCCTGCAGCACCAACCCACCCCCTGACTGCCTGCAGCACCAACCCACCCCTAACCCCTGCAACACCAACCCATCCCCTACCCTCTGCAACACCAACCCACCCCTCACCCCCTGCAGCACCAACCACCCCTAACCCCTGCAGCACCAACCCACCCTACCCCTGCAGCACCAACCACCCCCTCACCCCTGCAGCACCAACCCCACCCCTCACCCTGCAGCACCAACCACCCCTCACCCTGCAGCACTAACCCACCCCCTACCCCTGCAGCACCAACCCACCCCCTGACCCTCTGCAGCACCAACCCACCCCTGACCCCTGAAGCACCAACCCACCCCTCACCCCTGCAGCACCACCCACGCCCTGACCCTGCAGCACAACCACCCCTGACTGCTGCAGCATTACCCCACCCTCACCCACTGCAGTACCAACCACCACCTGACTTCTGCAGCACCAACCCACCCCTCACCCCTGCAGCACCAACCCACCCCTGACCCACGCAGCACCACCCCGACCCCGACACCACCACCCCTGACTGCCTGCAGCACCAACCCACCCTCACCCCTGGAGCACCAGCCCACCCCCAACCCCCTGACCCGCCACCAACCCACCTGACCCCTGCAGCACAACCCACCCCGACTGCCTGAAGCACCAACCCATCCCCACCCCCTGCAGCACCAACCCACCCCTGACCCTCTGCAGACCAACCCACCCTGACCCCCTGAAGCACCAACCCACCCCTGACTGCCTGCAGCACCAACCCACCCCCTCACCCCTGCAGCACTAACCCACCCCCCCTGCAGCACCACCACCCTCACCGCCTGCATGTACCAACCCACCCCTGACCCTGCAGCCCCAACCCACCCTGCCCTGCGACAACCCACCCTGACCCTCAGCACAACCCACGCCCTTGAAGCAGTGTATGGCATGATGATATGGTTTGTTGTTTGAAATGTTGGAGAAGACAGAAAGATTCCAGGATGAATTGAGTGAATAGTGCCAACATGAGTTTATGGCTGGCTTGGAAAAGAATCTTTGTAGTAGTGGTGGTAAGAGCTGTATTATGAAGATCGGATAGGGTGTGGGAAAGTGAGAAGCCGCGAGGGGTGATTCGCAGTCGAATGCATTGTTTTATAAAGTTGAGATGGGATGCTGACTTTGTTTTCTGAAACTGTGTTTTAGCATATCCTAGTGCAAATGGCTGGATGATAGGTGGCAGAAAATGAATGGACTGGTGAAAACTGGCATGGGTACGGGAGAAGAATTGGGGGGATGGGGGGGCATTATGTTTTAATTTAGTTTCCTATTGTTGAGCTGATTGAGAAACGAAGTAGTTTTACAATATACTTACCTGTACAAACATATGCCTCTTCCCTACTTGACGTGGGACATTGCCATATCATCAGTATAAAAAAAAAGAAAAAAAGAAAATTTCTGAGCTAGGAAGTAAGCACACCTCCATGACCAGATAGGTTAACCGAGTGATGAGAACAAGGATCATTTCTTTACGCTGAAGGGTGGGTCATGGAGGTCAGTCAGCACTGAGGGTGTATGAAAGAACCTAAACTCAACCACACGGTGTGAATTTATTGGTCATGGTTTTTTGAACACTGGCTTCAGTTTTATGATACTTACTCAGACCACACCAAGGGGAGATTAATGTTCTACACTTGAAATATGACAAGAAGACAACAGTCCGTCGTAGTTGCACTGATATGCTTTTGACAGCTTGCAGCTGTGATGGCATAATGAGTGGGGAAAAAAATCGCCGTCCAAGAAGAATGTCACACAATATGCATAACCTTTTTAACAGTGACAGACATATATGTATCTGTGTGTTTGGTATGACTATAAACTGTAACATACATTGGACAAGGATGCTTTAGTATGACTATAAACTGTAAAATACATTTGACAAGGATGCATCAACTTGCCTGGTATGACATAGATTAATGCGTCGCTGGAAAACTACGCAGAGCGAATATATTTCTCTGTACTTTACATACTAAAATCAAGTGGATTAATTCCTTGAAACATTTTAACTAAGATTATATTGTAAGCTATCAGTGTCAGAGCACAGACTAATCCGATATCACTGTATGAGCACGCATAAATCGGAGTTTACTGTGCGAACATACACAAATCAGATATCACTGTATGAGCACACACAAATTACTCTTATGAGAACATCCCTGGTATGAACGTGTTTATATCATTCAACTCTGTGTACACACCAATGTGGACAAACACCACTCAGCTACAAGCATCCTGCGCCACTGCATTAGCATACACAGACACAGAACCAGAGGAGCACACTGACAGACAAGACGTGCACATTACCAATCAGGTCCTCTTCCAGGGTCTCTGTCCTGGTCACCACCTTGACCTTGTTCTCCAGAATGGGCCCCAGAGTCCTGAAGCAGCGGTGATACAGTTTGACCAGGCGACTGACCGTGAAGGTGGCCAGCCGTGACTGCTGGAAAGTCGGGTAGTGTCTCCACAGTCGCACGTCACCGGCGTGGACAAACAGCAAGTCGTCCCACTCCTTGGCCAGGGCAGAGGAGTCAGACACGTCCTGCTCGATCTCCAGCTTCAGCAGCTTCAGCTCCAGGGAGAATGAGTTGGCTTTCAAGGCTTTCCCCACGATGGCTAGCTTTTTCTCCATGCAGGCACGAGGACGCTGGAAGACATCTTTCATCCGCCTGTTGGCCATGGACTCTGCGGAGAAGCGAACATCTTGAAAGACCTGGTCCTGAAAGGAAACAAACTCCACCCAGAGCTTGACGTTACTGGGATCTTCCTGCAGTCGTCGATTGTAGAAAGCGGTCCTCTCTAACGTTTCGTCCACAGGGGATTCATCTTCATTCCTATCGCCAGGGGTTAGACCTTTGCCCTGGACATACAGACTGGTGGCACTGTCCAAAACACCCAGAGGGTTTGAATGAGATGATCCCTCATTCTCTCTGTCTTTGTCTTGAACAGATATGTACTCTGCTGTTTGTTTCTCCACACATTTGTCCACTGTCACCAATATCCCCTTTCTCCTCACCTCCCTCCTGTTGTCCTTGGAATAGTACCTACAAGAAGCACCCTTGTCTTTCGCCTTTTTCTCCCCAAGCTGCACATCGGTGTTTCCTAGACACCTGTTGGTCAGCAGCCGATACTGAGCGATGTGACCTTTGTACACTGACTCATAGTTCCACAGGGACTTCTCCGCCTTTCTATCCAGTCTAAAGGCAAACTCAGGTGTTAACCCAGGAATCTCCTGTAGAAACGTTTTTGTTGTCTGATTTCCCCAGAATTCTGAGGGCTTGTCTCGTCTGCTACGATAGAAAAAGAATGAGTTTAGAAACCATATGAACAAGCGATGAGAGCGGAAAAAGCAGGCAAACGAACAGCTGATCAATTATTCAGATTTATAACAAGTGGATTCTAACAATCAAATTTTGTATTTCAAATTTACGATGCTATGAAGATCAATTTCCATCTATTCAGTTTCTCGTTATTCAATCCAACTTTAATTACATTAATACAAAGTACAATTTAGTTTGCTACTTGTTCTACAGTTGAACATAAATTTTCAAACAGATCTTCAACCTTCATCACCTGCAAACTCTTTGAATTCAAATCACATTAGACCACATCTTACAGTTATTTCCCATGCCAAATAGGTCGAAGGGCAGGGTTCCCCATAGCTGCTAATCTTCAAAGGTTCTGGGACCCCAAACATTGCCATTCGGAAGGGTCTGGGACCCCAAACATTCCCATTCGGAAGGTACAGGGACCCCAAACATTGCCATTCTGAAGGCACAGGGACCCCAAACATTGCCATTCTGAAGGGTCTGGGACCCCAAACATTGCCATTCGGAAGGGTCTAGGACCCCAAACATTGCCATTCTGAAGGTGCAGGGACCCAAACATTGCCATCTGAAGGGTCTGGGACCCCAAACATTGCCATTCTGAAGGGTCTGGGACCCCAACATTGCCATTCTGAAGGGTCTGGGACCCCAAACATTGCCATTCTGAAGGGTCTGGGACCCCAAACATTGCCATTCTGAAGGGTCCAGGGACCCCAAACATTGCCATTCTGAAGGGTCTGGAACCCCAAACATTGCATTCTGAAGGGTCCAGGGACCCCAAACATTGCCATTCTGAAGGGTCTGGAACCCTCAACAATGCCATTCTGATGGGTCCAGGGACCCCAAACATTGCCATTCTGAAGGGTCCAGGGACCCCAAACATTGCCATTCTGAAGGTACAGGGACCCCAAACATTGCCATTCTGAAGGGTCCAGGGACCCCAAACATTGCCATTCTGAAGGGTCCAGGGACCACAAACATTGCCATTCTGAAGGGTCCAGGGACCTCAAACATTGCCATTCTGAAGGTTACAGGGACCCCAAACATTGCCATTCTGAAGGGTCCAAGGACCCCAAACATTGCCATTCTGAAGGTACAGGGACCCCAACATTGCCATTCTGAAGGTCCAAGACCCAAACATTGCCATTGAAGGGTCACAAGGACCCCAAACATGCCATTCTGAAGGAAGGACCCAACATTGCCATTCTGAAGGGCCCAGGGACCCCAAACATTGTCATTCTGAAGGTACAGGGACCCCAAACATCGCCATTCTGAAGGTACAGGGACCCCAAACATTGCCATTCTGAAGGGTCCAAGGACCCCAAACATTGCCATTCTGAAGGTCCAGGGACCCCAATATTGCCATTCTGAAGGTACAGGGACCCCAAACATTGCCATTCTGAAGGGTCTGGGACCCCAACATTGCCATTCTGAAGGTGCAGGGACCCCAAACATTGCCATTCGGAAGGTACAGGGACCCCAAACATTGCCATTCGGAAGGTCCAGGGACCCCAAACATTGCCATTCTGAAGGGTCCAGGGGCCCCAAACATTACCATTCTGAAGGTACAGGGACCCCAAACATTGCCATTCTGAAGGGTCCAGGGACCCCAAACATTGCCACTCTGAGGTACATGGACCCCAAACATTGCCATTCTGAAGGGTCCAGGGACCCCAAACACTGCCATTCTGAAGGGTCCAAGGACTCCAAACATTGCCATTCTGAAGGGTCCAAGGACCCCAAACATTGCCATTCTGAAGGGTCCAAGGACCCCAAACATTGCCATTCTGAAGGTACAGGGACCCCAAACATTGCCATTCTGAAGGGTCCAGGGACCCCAAACATTGCCATTCTGAAGGTACAGGGACCCCAAACATTGCCATTCTGAAGGGTCCAGGGACTCCAAACATTGCCATTCTGAAGGGTCCAGGGACCCCAAACATTGCCATTCTACAGTACAGCAAAGCCTCTCTTCACGACAGTCATGAAGGCTACAACCTATCAATGGAGACAGCTGTGGGCACAGCCTCCTGTACAGCAAAGCCTCTCTTCATGACAGTCATGAAGGCTACAACCTATCAATGGAGACAGCCATGGGCACAGCCTCCTGTACAGCAAAGTCTCTCTTCATGGAAGCATGAATTGCACACACTGGTGACGACTGCATTCTCTTTATTTCAAACTACCTGTCTTTGCTGCCTTCAGGTGGGCTCTTGCTTCTGTATTCCTTGCGTTTGTGTTTTTTTTCTTCTTGTGTTTCTTTTTTTTCTCTGGTTGTGTTGTGATCGTGGCGTTTTGAAGTTTTCTGTGCACGCAAGCTGTCCTCATCAGATTCTGTAATAGATTCCGCAAAGGAACAGTCTGAAACATCTGGTCCCGTTCAGCAAACAATAGCAAATTCATGAATATCTGTTAATTCCTATTTTTTAAAGAAAGCGTGTGACTTAAAGATTAAAAACTGTCAGGCATTGGTGGAAAAAAATCTCTGTGGCTGTTTCTCGTCATGAACTGGAGAAAATCTTCCCCACTGTAGCCGGCCGTTTTGTCCGACCCGGCCGTTTTGTCCGAGGTTGGACAAAACGGCCGGGTCGGACAAAACGGCCGGCTAAAACCCGGCTGTTTTGTCCGACTTTCAATTTTTTGTCGGACAAAACGGCCTGGTTGGACAAAACGGCCGGCTCAAAGTAAGCGGCCGTTTTGTCCGATATTTCACTGGCAAAGAAGTATAAATTCGTGGCGTTCTGGGTTTTTTTTTTTTTTTTTTTTTTTGTCTTTTTTTTTTCCTGTCTGTCTACCCTCAAGTAAGGAAATCACGTGGGAAAAACCCATTCGACCGTCATGCCCCCAGGTGGCCAATTTGGCGTCTTACGCTGACCATTGGCCGTCAGGGGCCATGACTATCGAGTGGGTCTTATTCTCGTGATTTCTTTACTTGGCTGCAGGAGAGAGAGAGAGAGACAGACAGACAGACAGACAGACAGAGACAGAGAGAGACAGGTGGCACATCACGATACAACATTTGAGGTGACTGTGTCAAACCGTTGGGGTCTTGGGACAAACAATTGACGCACCCTCAATTTTGTGAGTCTGACGTTGTCTGTGACCTTTACCTTGACTTTAATTGCTTTGACATATTTGAAGAGCAATAAACCAAACAACCTTCATACCAAGTTTCAGCTTCCTATGTCGACCGCTGCCCGAGTTATAGCTAAAAATAGATTTTCGGTTTTGAAGGTCACACGTCAAGGTCATAACCTTGACCTTAAAAATTTGGAAAAGCTGTGTTTAAGCCACCCCCTCCTGTTTTCTTGCTTCTTTGTGTATTTGCAGTATTGCCTTTTTCAGTGTAGATAGGGCTGTCTTTCATTTACCTTTTGAGGTAAAAGTTGTTCTTGAATGATAATTCAAAACTTCGATTTATTTGACATAACACCCCCCCCCCCCCGCCCCCCCTCCCCCCTCCCCCCCTCCCCCCTCCCCCCCCCCTCCAACACACACACCCCCATATAGAGCTGACCCACTTCACTGACGGTCATGATAATAGCACTGTGTAATGGTCGATTTCCGCCTAAAAAAACATGTTGGGATTTATCCTTCGTGATCGACAAAATGTGGTGACGTCACCCTTTACTTGAATGTAGGAGGGATAAAACATTACGCTAAGTGCAACATCAGCAAGCCTAAGTACCAATTGTAGCATGAACTAGGCACAGCAATAACAAGCGCATCGCCGAGCGGCTGCAACGCTGCACGGCAGGTATGTTCTTTGCCCTTTCCGCCCCCCCCCCCCTCCCCCCACCCGCTGCCTTCCTTTACCCTCATATCTTAGCCCCACCTTTCTCTCTGTCTCTCTCCGCACCGAGTAGCTGACACGCACTGACATTCATTCAATAACTGTCTTTGTCTTTCACACTGCTACATCACTACTGAAAGTACTTTCCTCACTTTTGGACACACACACACGCACGCACGCACGCACGCACGCACGCACACACGCACACACACACACACACACATACATACGTGCACAGTGCACACACACACACACACACACACACACACACACACACACACACACACACTGAGTAGCTGACACACACTGACATTCATAAGTCACATGAAGTTATAGATTCTCTCTCTCTCTCTCTCTCTCTCTCTCTCTCTCTCTGTCTCTGTGTCTGTCTCTGTCTGTCTGTCTGTCTGTCTGTCTGTCTGTCTCTCTCTCTCACTCTTTCTCTGTGTCTCTCTGTGTCTCTTTGTCTCTGTCTGTCTGTCTGTCTGTCCGTCTCTCTCTCTCTCTCTCCCTCTCTCTCTCTCTCTCTCTCACAACACACACACACACACACACCACACACACACATTTTGTTCGAATCTCTTGCCATTCATGTGGCACACCACCACACAAAGTTTGACGCGACTCCGACTTTCCGTTCGGAAGATATCCTTGCGACAGACAGAAAAAACAAACAAACAAACAAAAAAGAAAAAGAAAAAAACAGAACGTGACGAATTTATACTATTTTGCCAGTGGAACTGGGCAAAGAACAATTAAAAAATATATCGGACAATACGGCCGCTTACTTAGAGCCGGCCGTTTTGTCTAACCAGGCCGTTTTGTCCGACAAAAAATTGAAAGTCGGACAAAACAGCCGGGTTTTAGCCGGCCGTTTTGTCCGATCCGGCCGTTTTGTCCAACCTCGGACAAAACGGCCGGGTCGGACAAAACGGCCGGCTACACCCACTCTGCTTTGTCGGTGGTTCATTTGCATATGCATCGCCTCGAGCTTCACCACCCTCACTACACTGTCACTCACCCCACCCACTCCTCACTCTCTTTGTGAAAATTACCATGTTCACTTACCAAAGCATTTTCATGCTCTGCAGACGGGCTAAATTTGTGTCATCATCGTGTTCAATGTCTTCAAGGTCTGATCCTTCAGTTTGAACAAGTTCAACAGCTTCATGAATCTGTAAACACATGTTCCCTGTCTACTTCTCACACCACTAGTCGAAGGCTAAGACGCCATTGTGATCTGACTCCAAACAAAGGACTGGGTTGGTGTAAAAATAGGTCAGTGGTCAGGGAACTCATCATGACGTCTTACACGCAGTGGTGAAAAGGTTACTATATGATAATGAGACTATCACGTGGCACGCTTCGGTTTCCATGGCTCTGCATGACGTTTGCTCCAGAATATGCTGATTTGTGATCCACTATAGCTGATGTCAGAAGGAGAGCATTTTGTGCGCGACGTCCGCTATAGCGGAGATCAGAGTGGAGTGAGTTAATTTGACTAATTCTTCAGAATGTTATTTATACTGACAAACACAAAAACCATAAGAGTTGGAAGTAAAACTGTAACCGAACAAGTGTCATGACTGCTGTGTGGTCACAACCTGTTACATCAGCATTCAGTAATTCTGTTTGGATGTGTTTTATTTCAAATTATTTTGAATGTACCTGTCTCATTGCCATCCTGTCCAGGATTTTCCTTATGATTACAGTGTGTATATACCAACTCTCATGACCAGTTTGGTAGAGTTGGCAGCCATGTTTTACTTTGAAAGTTTATTTTCATTGATTATCATGTTTTTTTTTCTGATTTCATTATTACTTTTCTGCTTTAGGTAGTTACAGCCGACTGCTCTTTGATTTCCAGTTAGAGAAAAAGCATGTATTTTATAGACTACAAGGCACTCTGAATTCTTAGTCACACCCTCAAAATGAAACAAAATAATGCACAAAGCGCAGTGTAATACGAGGCACACATGAAAGTGATACAAGCCAAATAGATCAGAATTCAAAAGAGCAAAGCCAAAGTAAATTTCTGTTCTTGGAGAGGCCTGAGAAATCATGTACAAACGTATTTAACGTGTATGTGCACGCAGAAGCATCCACTGTATACACATGCATACTCACATTATGCATTTATCTGTTGAGAACCCAGAACATTTAGATTCCTCAGAATCACTGATAACCATGGGGTAGAAGTGGAGCATTGATGGGCCAAGAGCTGTTTCTGCCACAGCCATGTCCAGATCTGCAGCCACAGTCTGTGTCAACGCCCTGACATAATCAGAACTGTCTTTACACATTGTTTTATCAGCCATGTCCAGATCTGCAGCCACAGTCTGTGTCAACGCCCTGACATCATCATCATCAGAACTGTCTTTACACATTGTTGTGTCTACCATGTCAAGACCTGCAGCCACAGTCTGTGTCAACGCCCTGACATCATCAGAACTGTCTTTACACATTGTTGTGTCTGCCATGTCAGACCTGCAGCCACAGTCTGTGTCAACGCCCTGACATCATCATCATCAGAACTGTCTTTACACATTGTTGTGTCTGCCATGTCCTGACCTGCAGCCACAGTCTGTGTCAACGCCCTGACATCATCATAACTGTCTTTATGCATTGTTTTGTCTGCGTGTTTGTCTGCTCTGTCAGTCTCGGCCTTCTAAAATCTGTTTGCTAATATAAACACACATACTGCCAGGTTAATATGATTGACTGACAGGCTGCAGACATTAATGGCAGCAAAGTCTCCCAGTTTTTGTGACAGGGTGTTTGTGCTAGAATCAAAACTGAAAGATGCTAGAAGAAACTGTTACAGCTATATGGACATTTGTTTTATTACTTACCAATGACTTGTAAGAAAGTCATTTGATATAAATTTACAGTTGATATGCTTTCTACTGGCAGTCACTGACACCATCTTTTTTCCAACCACAGTAACAGGACCTGGCGATGATCAGAGAGTGTACCAAGACGTCGACCTGTTCTACGAGGACAGAGGCCTGACCTTGTTCACCACGTGCGTGTACCGTGTCACCGTCTTAAACGATATCAGCCAGGTGATCAGCGCTAACTCTGAAGAAGCGACAACATTCGGGGGCTACCCACAGAGGGCGCCAAAAGTGTCAGCGACAGCTGTCAGTCATCTGAAGATCTTTGTCAACTGGACCATGCCAGGTTACCTCCCTTTCTCTGTTCTTGCCACAAAATGTTGGATGTGTTTGGTACATGGTATGAGTGTGTTTGGGTTAACCCGTTTTCTTTTTAATTTTTTTTTTAACATATATATGAGTAATGTACTGTGAATTAATGAACGGATTACTTTGATTACTTACTGCTGTCTCCTCTTTGCTTGCCTGTTCTCTCAGCTTTGCAGGAGGCAACTTGGCAGAATGCCGCACATTGTGGGTAGGCAGTGAGATACAGACACTCTGAACATGTTGACTGGTGACACGCTCCAGAGCATACAACTCGCACATAATGGCAGTGGCCTACAAGGACGTAGTCAGCAATAATCAGTCTCACAGAATTGTCATCTGAAAATGATGTTCCTTCTAGTTGATTGTAGAATTCAAATTCAGCATATAGCAAAACCAGGGCGCTGCACAGAATGTGAAGAGTGCCTGATACATGAAGATGATGACAGTGCCGGTGTTACGACGAATATTGACTCCGTAGAATATTGACTCCTCGGCCCTTTTTTTTTCTCCGGAGAAAGGTGAACCGTATCAGAATTCTACAGGTTTGCATTCAACATTCTACGGAGAATATTGACTCCTTCTGTAGAATATTGAACCCCATGGTTACGACGAATATTGTCTCCGTAGAAAATTGACTCCTGTGACTATAATTATAGTGGCATTTATGTTCAGTTTACAAGAACACCGTATCTAGTGCTGCTGCTGCTACTCTTCCTTCTCCTCCTGCTGCTCCTCCTGCTCCTTCTGCTGCTGCTGCTGGTACTGCTGTTGCTGTTTCTGCTGGTACTGCTGGAACTACTGCTGCTGTTTCTGCTGGTACTACTGTTGCTAGGGTGCTAACTACTGCTGCTGGTACTACTGCTACTGTTTCTGCTGGTACTACTGCTGCTGTGGTGCTAACCACTGCTGCTGTTTCTGCTGGTACTACTGCTGCTGGTACTATTGCTGCTATTTCTGCTGGTACTACTGCTGCTGGTAATTTTTTAAATGTTTTTCATCTGTAACAAATGATTTGTGAACTCATTCTTTATCATTCAAACATGCACACAGAGACTCATTCATACAGACAAACGCGCGTGAGCATATTCTTGTACATCACTCTCTATCTCTTTGGTACACACAAAGATTCAAAAACAAAAAAGGGTCTAATGTCACCTAGGTGAATAGACGTTAAATAAAAGATGCACACATAGTTTATACACACACAAAAGACACACATGCACATGCCTGCATACACATGTATGCACATTCATGCACATGTTCACACAAACGTATGCGCGGGGCAGATACATCTCAATCACATGCATGCACACACTTGCGCACATGCGCGTGCGCACACACACACACACACACACACACACACACACACACACACACGTACTAGTATGTACACACAAATACGTATGCCCACACATGCACACACACAGACACGCACACACAAACGCACACACACACACACACACACACACACACACACACACACACACAAGCACATATCCTCCCACCCCTTACACATACGCGCGCGCGCGCATGCGTGTGTCTGTTATTGCTGCAATTAACCACATGGCAATATCTCAATGGCGTCACTATGTTTAACATTACGCCTTACAGCAGCGCTTGACTCAGCAACTTTTAGATCTAGTGACCGTCAGGCAAAGCAAAATGGCGGATCATCGGATTCCGGAACATGCCGAAGCAGCGATTGCACCTTCTGTTCGTTTGTTATTCTGTGGTTCAGACCACAGAGGGTAATGCACCACAGGAAATTGTCTAGACAGATGTTTGAATAGACCGATACAAGTTCTTTCGCTAATTAGATAGTGATTGTACATTGAACGTCATGGACGCTGCCAAGATAGATGAGCTAAAGAAGTACATCGGAGAAAAGATCGTACCAGACAGAATTAAAACAAGTTCTGACACAGCAAAAAGAAATTTTCGGAGAGATTGCAAGAAGTTTTTTCTTTCTGGAAATAATGATCTGTTTTACAAGCATTGCAACGGCGGCAATCTACGAGTTCTTTCCATCGAAGAAAGGGACGAAGTGCTAAACAGAGTCCATGCCCACCAACATGGCGGCCACCTGGGTGTGAACAAGACGTCAGTTGGCCCAACTCATCACATATTTGTATTTTGTTGTCTTTAATTAATGAAAGGTGATCTATTTATGCACGCGTGTGTGCAGCGACATAACCATAATGCCGGGTTTCTACATTTGTGTTTCGCTGTGTGCAGCGTGTGTGTGTGAGAGAGATACGGATACGGATACGGATACGGATATTTTATTCACAAATAGGCCATTGCCCCTCGTGAAGGGGTGCATCTGGAAATCATTCGATATTTTACACGTTCAAAAACTGATTCAATGCTTTATATTAAGAAACAAGAACAGATCGTAACTTAAATGCTTTGTATAGGTAAATGGACAGATTTCTAGTTGTTCGTTCATTATTGGAAGCTAGAAGTAAGCTTAATCTGAAAAGACTTGGAAATCTGTAGTATTTCAGATGTATATAACGTTCTCTTATTTCGTTTAGTAAAGGACAGCACAGAACAAAATGCACTTCATCTTCTTTCTCTTCTTTACACAATGGACAAATCAAATCAACAGGGGTATGTTGTTTGTATCGACATATATGTACAGCAATATCTGAAATACCCATTCTGAATCTTGATGTAATAATCTTGATATGTCTATCTAGATTTAACGTTAAATGCATTTTATCTATTGCTATTGTGCAAAAAGTCTTATATACACTAAATCTGTCACTATTCTTGACATGAAAATCCCATTCTTGCCATCTGCAAAGAACAAGTCTTTCTTTAAAGTCAGCGATAAACTGTTCCACTCCCTCAACACCTTGGTTTAACCACACATAACCAAAACCAAACATGTATAACTTACAGCGAATATCAGACGCCCAGTTTGTCTTATCACGAGAGTCTAACTCAAATAATGTTCCATATGCTTTTCGCGGTAATCTTGACTCATCCATTCTTGTCAACTTTAACCAGTAGAGCATGCACCTAACGGCAGAATTTATGTAAACAGGGTATCTATTTGTCTCACCATACACAAGGTCATTCGGTGTTTGTAACTGAACTCCTAAAAACTTTTTCAGAGCAAAGAGATGTACTTTTTCACAAAAATGTGCAGCATTACTTAGCCCCCACAATTCAGCACCATACTGAACAATGGGTTGTATCTGCGCGTCAAATAGTTTTAAATATACAGCAAGAGAATTGCATTTTAACTTACGTAATTTTTGCAATATACATAACAACGCATGCTTTGCTCTGCAGGCAAGGTTTTTACAAGAAACAGTAAATCTCAACCGTGTTGAAAAATAGATGCCTAAATATTTATAAACATTAACAGCAGGCATAAGGATTCCATTGTAAGTCCAATGTTCACTAGCAGCTAAGTACCCACCTTTTCTAAATACAACTATATTACTTTTATTCATATTCACATTCAGATGGAGTGCTGTTGCTGCCCTATGTAGACTGTTTAGTTGCGTCTGTAGCCCAACTATTGTTTCCGACAGAAGAGCTATGTCATCTGCCAAAAGTAATATAAATAGTTCAAAATAATCATTCATAAATGTTGCACCATGCCTCCCATTTCTAATCACTTCTATTGCTAATTCATTTATAAATAAAGAGAACAGCACTGGACTTGTAACATCTCCTTGTTTTACCCCCCGGGTACAGTTAAAGCGCGAGTCATTAAGTGGAAAATGAGCATGTCCAGAAGGTCATGGGTTCGAATCCCAGCCATGGCTCGTCCCAAGATGGGAAAAAAAGGGGCAGCAGAGGGACATCCGGAGTCATGAACCGGGTGTGGCCCAACCCCCCTAGAGTGTCAGGAGATAAGGGCCGAAACACTTGCTTGAAGGGGCTTCTCTTCTGAGGACTCTCTGCTGCCACGCTCTCCACGAGTTTCTTTCTACTATGTAATCTGTCAATTTTGCACCCGAGCGAATTCTAGCTCTGACTGTAGTGTACATGCTATGAATACACCGAAAGAGTTTTCCTTTGATACCATTTTTTACCAGAATAGGCCACAGTAGATTCCTTTCTATAGAGTCAAAAGCTTTCTCAAAGTCAATAAAGGCGACATAGAGTTTACGGTTAAAGCAAAACTGTTTTTGTATTAAAGCTAATAATGTGTACATGTGATCAATGGTGGAGTATCCCCTTTTAAACCCCGCTTGATATTCCCCTGTGATATTATGCAGCTCAATCCATTCTTGAATTCTATTGTTTACTATAGAACTATAAACTTTACTGCTTGTATTACATAATGATATCCCTCTATAATTACCGGGATCGTCTACATTACCTTTTTTAAATAAAGGTAAGACAATGGTTTCTGTCCAGTTATCTGGGAATACTCCCTTGTCAAACAGAGTGTTAAACAGTTTAACAAAGAAGTCAATTACTCGATCACCAGCATTTTTCAGCAACTCGCCAATAATTTCATCCGGACCAGCGGATTTACCGTTCTTTAACTTTCTTCTAGCCAATAACACTTCTTCTCTAGATATCGGGCGGTTCATGGAACCACCATCTTCATATTCATCAAAACTATCATCAATGTTGTCGTTAGATACTAATGTAAATTCGTTTTCTAAATTTGTTTCAAGCAACCGCTTAAAATGTTTATACCAATCATCAATTGTTATATTGTTACGTGGCTGCTTTCGTTTTGAAGAAATTTTATGGACATTTTCCCAAAACTCCCTTTGATCACTTATTGAATCAACTAACGCCCCTAACAATTGCTCATTGTGCTGATTTTCCTTAAATTTTAACAAATTCTTATACTCTCTCCTAGCTATGCAGTAGGCATCACGATCAGAACTATCCTTCGTTTGCCGAAATGTGTGTAGCAATCCTTTTGCTTTCGATTTACTTAGTTTACATTCTTTGTCATACCAGTCATTTTGTTCATCAGCATTGTTCAAACAGAGTTGTTTTTCCATGCAAGAAGAGTAAGTTTTAACACATGTAAGAAGCATATTCAAGGCTTCATTGCAGTCACGATCAATCATATCAATAGCACTGTCAAGACATGACAATGCTTCATCTGAATGCATTGCAGTGACATAAGTATGTTCAAAAGAAGGCTTCCACACAAACTTTTTAATAACATCACGTTCCTTTCCAGCGGTCAAAAACACAGGGTTTAGATTCGGCAATTCAAAATGAAGCTCGACGGGTAAATGGTCAGATTCCAATCGTTCTGATATATATAAACTGCAAGACGATTGAACAAGTGAAAATAATTCTCGAGATATCAAAAAATAGTCATTTACACTACACCCTGACTCTGATATATAAGTGTAGTGCCCATCGAGGTCCCCATGACATATTCCATTTGATATACACAATCCAAGTGAAGTACACATATCCAACAAACATTTTCCATAGCCATTGATTATACTGTCGGAAGATTTTCTTTCCGAAAAATTGGAGCAACTGGTTAAATCAACACCATACTTATCATGCTCATAAAAAACATCTTGAGAGACAGTTGCAGTTCTACTGTTCAAATCACCAGATAGAATCACATGTATATTGTTCAAATCAAGCATACACACTCAGTAAGGCATTCTTCCAGAGAACATATACCATTGTCTATATCAAAATAAGCATAATACGGTGAACCCTCAGGAGGCACATATGCACAAACATATAACACGTCTTCTGCAAGATCAAACAATATCCCGTCAATCAAAAAGAAAAGAGTATTAGAGCAATCTACCTGGAGTTCTCTGACATAGTGCACAAAATCATTCTTAATCAGACATATTAACCCCCCCCCCCCCCCCCCCCCCCCCCCCCGAACGTCTGCCTTGTCTAGTAAACTTAACAGCAGGTTTGCTAAACACAGTATAACCCGTAAACACATTAAATTCAAGATTTTCCACAAAAGTCTCTACAAGACAGATAAAGTCAAAGTGAGAGAGAGAGAGAGAGAGAGAGAGAGAGAGAGAGAGAGAGAGAGAGAGAGAGAGAGAGAGAGAGAGAGAGAGAACGAACGAACGAATCTTTTTTAATGAGGGAAAAAGCGGAATAAGCACAAAATGGCTTTTTTTACATCCGGCCCTCAACAAAGGGAAATACATATAAAATGCAATAATAACATCAGCAAAACTAATCTAGAATTAAAGTAAACATACATAAACGCTATAAATAGACAGAGGAAATGGTTAACACAAAAGAACAGACGACAATCAATGCCTGGAAGAGAGAGGGAGAGAGAGAGAGAGAGAGAGAGAGAGAGAGAGAGAGAGAGAGAGAGAAGAGAGACAGACAGACAGACAGACAGACACAGAGAGAGAGAGAGAGACAGAGACAGAGACAGAGAGACAGAGAGAGAAACAGATGGGAGGGGAGGGGTCATCATATATAGTTCATGAAAAAATGGTTATTGGAAGATAGATAAATATATATACAATAAACATTATCACAACAATAAAATTATAACACATTTCTGGAAAAAGAAAAAAAAATCATTGAACAGGCACCCCAACCTGCAAGCAAAGACAAAAATTTACACTTGACAAGCAGCACCTTTGGAACAATAGATGAAAGAGACCAGTACAGAGAGAGAGAGAGAGAGAGAGACAGACAGACAGACAGACAGAGGGAGAGAGAGAGTGAGAGAGACAGAGAGAGAGAGAGAGAGTTTAAGAGCATGAATTGGAAAATTCAGTCATTAGCTGGGTATGAAGTGCCCTTTTAAAGCTATATATGCTGGCATGAACATCAAGAGAGGGTGAAATGCGGTTCCACAAGAAGCCGCCAGAGTAGTGAAGACTGGTTTTAAACATATCTATTCTTGGACGGGGTATTACAATTTTATAAAAATGGCGATTTTCATTCAATCTAAATTTCTCTGTAATTGAAGGGGGAGCACGACCCAAAAGAATCTTAAACATGAATAAAGCTTTATTGAATTTAAGCTTCAAGTTTAATGGTAAAATATCCAGATCTGTATAGTCAGAGTATGATAACGTAACCGATTTTAACAAAACTAATTTCAGGGAACGTCTATAAAGACTAAACAAAGGTTTGAGTATATGATTACTTGCTGAATCCCAAATTGTAGATGCATAATTTATATGGGATTCAATATAAGCGTGAAAAAATATTTTACGTGAATGGCAGTCTAGGAAATGTTTTATCTTGGACAGCTGGTATATCTTTTTTGAAACTGTTTTGCACAAAGACCGTACATGTTCTGACCATGACAGATTGTTATCTATAACTACTCCTAAGACTTTATGACAGACTGTTTCTTCGATAGTTATGCCATTGATAGAAAGGGGTGTGCTCGTATAAGAAAGGGTTTGACATTTTTGTCTTGTGGTTATGATCATATGTTTGGTTTTGACAGGGTTTAAACACATATGGTTTAATTCAGACCATTTGGTTAGCTGGTTAATACTTTGCTGTAATAACATAGATACTTTTTCTCCTTTGCGATCACACGTATGAACAGTAGTGTCATCAGCGAACATATCACAAAGCGCTGGGAGAAACAGGGGGAGATCATTAATATATATTGAGAAAAGTATGGGTCCTAGGACGGAGCCTTGAGGAACACCATGTTTGAGAGGCAAGATAGAAGACTGGCGTTCATGAATTGAGACAATTTGTTTTCTGTCGCTTAAAAACGAAGAGATGAGTTCTAGAGCATTACTGGATAAACGGTACAATTTTAACTTTTTTAGAAGCAGTGTGTGGTCAATTACATCAAAAGCTTTTGCAAAGTCAATAAAAAGGACACCGGTCACTTTGTTTTCATTGATATTTGAGAGCCATTTGTCTACTAGGTTGGTCAGTGCAGTGTGGCAGGAGTGATGTTTCCTGAAACCAGACTGATTAGGGTGAAATAAGTTATATTTGTCAAAATGGTTAAGAATACATCTTCTTAGGTGATCCTCTAAAGGTTTTGATACCACAGACAGGATAGAAATTGGTCTGTAATTACAAGGATCCGAGGTGTCACCTGATTTATAGATGGGTCTTACCCTAGCAATTTTGAAAGATTTAGGAAATTGGTTTTTAGATATACATAAATTGAAGATGTAGGTCAGTGTATCAGAAATAATTGGAGCTGCAAGTTTTAGGATGTTGCCATCAATACCGTCTAAGCCACGAGTACATGTTTCTTTTAGACGGATCAGGGCATTATATACATCATGGACTGACATTAAGGGGATGTCTAAGTCTGAGGATATGGCTTTTGAATCACAGAAATCGTTTAATAATGTAAGAGTGTTTTGGACAGATCTGTCTAATTTTATTGTTGTCTTAGCAATATTACAAAAATGGTCATTAAGTTTCTCGGGACACAGGTCTTCATGAGATGTATTTTTACTGATGTTTTTGTTCGTCAGCTGATTGATAGCATTCCAAATTGCTCTGCTATTGGTATTAGAAGAAACAAGTTCTTGAAAGTACTTTTTCTTAGCTGCTCGTTTTACATAATTAACATGATTTCTTTGATTTACAAATTCTTTCTTCGCTCCCGTAGACAAAAGGTGATCTCTTTGGTTCATAGCGTCCTGTACATCTTTTGATAGCCATGGTAACAGAGGGCTGCTTCTAACACGCTTGGTTTTGAAAGGTGCATGTTTATCATAAATATTTAAAAAATTGTGGTACCAAACTTCCCAGGCTTCATCAGGATTTGTAAATTGGTAGACTAGGAAAAGATGTGAATTGCTCAAATCAAACAAAAATTTATTTTTATCAAAATTCCGTAAGCACCTGTATCTTATAAACGTGTGACCATTCTTCGGAATTTTAACTCCTTTTTTCGACCAAGTGAAGCATACTGGGAAATGATCACTACAACCATACAGCGGTGAACACACTTCTATTATATTGCTTTTTGTTGTGGTGTAAATGTGATCAATAAGAGTTTTGGATGTGGGTGTTACCCTTGTGGGTTTATCGATTAACTGAACAAGTTGAAAAGATTCATAACAATGAACCCATGTGTTGTTACATTTTAGCAAATCAATGTTAAAATCGCCTAACAATATCAGCTCATCCGAAAGCAAGGAAATATCTTCTAACAGTAGAGTGAAATTGTCAATCCAACTGACATGTTCTGCTGGATTGCGGTATATGAAACCCAGATGAACTGGCTCACATTTTTTAAAATCAACTTGGATCCATACTGACTCGATGTTATGGTAATTACGAGGTTCAACACATTTAAACTTTATACTATGGTGAATGTACACTATAAAGCCCGTCTCTTTGGGATGTTTAGCATCTTTGCGGATTATATTATATCCAGGAATGGAGATTTCAGAATCTAGAATGTGTTCTGTAAGACGTGATTCGGCAAAGCCAAAAATATGGAAATGCTTACCAGCATTTGTCAAAACATACGAAACATCAGATATTTTATTGATTAAGTGATTTATGTTGAGGAATCCCACTCTAAAACCATCTTTAGACGGCCAAGTTTCTAAAATGTCAGGCATCTTTAAGATCGGCGAAAGCAGACGAAGAGAGGGTGGATACACGAAGTATTAAACGTGGGGGGAGAGAGAGAGAGAGACAGAGAGAGAGAGCGGGAGGTTTGTGGACGGTAAACTTGTAAAGTTAGTGCTCCAGAGTGTGAACTGGAAGCAGAGAGACAGTTAAGCTCAGAGAGTGGCAGTGTATGAGAAGAACATGTGTTCCACCTGTATGTTTGGGCCGTGATCAAGGCTATTAATGCCGAAAACTTGATAAACTTAAAAGTATAGTTGTTTGTCACTTCTTGTAAATTTGTATAGATATATGGAAATGGATTTCTTTTTGTTTATTATATATATATATATATATATATATATATATAACAAAACTTGCTCTTATGTCTTAGATTGAAGAAATAGGGGGAGATAAGCATTCATATCTGCAGTGATAGTTAATTCTGCCTAACTAACAGTATGTGCTTGAGAGGGTGAATGGGGAAAAATAAATGCTTCTCAAAATGAGCCTTCAGCAAGCTTATAGTCTCCAACGGGGAAACAATCTCCAATAGAAAGGAAACACTAACATATAACTCCTGGTCAGATACCGGTATTTCGAAACATGATTGTTTGTCCTCAGTGACCGCAGAAAGTGGTAACTTGACTCCTCTGCCTTTTCGGTTTTAAGAAGAATGCTATCCCAGAAAAAGGCTGGGGTGCAATACCGTAGTATGTTTGTTGAGTTTTCAAAAAACCAACCAAAGGTGCCACCTAAGAAGCAAAAGAAAATCACGAGAGAGCAAAACAAGCTACATTTTCTTGTGAAAAGTAGAAAATATAAATAGATAACCTCTTAAGACACAAGTGCTGAGGGCCAGTTCTTGGAATGAATCCGCAAGGGACTAAATTATAATAGACTAATAAATTCCAAGGATAAGTAACCGAGCACCATTCCAGCAACTTACAGAGCAGCTTGGTGTTGCAGTGACTGCAAGAAATATTCAGTTATAAAACAAAGCTTGCTGTTATGTCTTAGATTGAAGAAATAGGGGGAGATAAGCATTCATATCTGCAGTGGTAGTTAATTCTGCCTAACTAACAGTATGTGCTTGAGAGGGTGAATGGGGAATAAAAAATGCTTCTCAAATTGAGCCTTCAGCAAGCTTATAGTCTCCAAGGGGGAGACCCTTTCGCTAGCCAATAGGCAATACTATCTCTCTCATTCAGCAATGGATTGATGAGTGACAGCCTTCATTTGGCCCTTTGCAGTCGGCTAGCCAATGGGCAATATTATGTCTCTCATTCAGCAATGAATTGATGGGTGACAGCCTTCATATGGCCCATTGTAGCTGGCCAGCCAATAGGCGATACTATCCCTCTCATTCAGCAATGGATTGCAGGAGAACTCACAATCAAAGATGTGTTATCTGTGTTTATGGACTTGAAAACACAGCTGAAATGATTTGAAGCCAGCATGTGTGCAGCTTATGGGTTATTCATAGCGTTTACTTGAGCTCTATGAGAGAGATTTCCTGTCCAAGGGAACCAAATCTAACAGTCTGTTCACCTCTGGGTGGAAGAGGTTAGCAGGCAGGATCTTCCATTTCTGATTGTACTGAACAAGTGGAAGTCAAGTAAACCAAGGGTTCTCTTTGTTCATACCAAGAGAGGATAGTCACTGTACCGCTTTTGTTTTTTGTGTTGTTTTTTTTTCTGCCTTTGTAGCTTATTATCTCTTTTTTGTCTTGTATAACTTTTTAACTGGCAACGAGAGGAAAAATGTTAAGATACTAGGTATGGATTATATGTTGTCTATTTTCCTATGTGGCCTTGTTTCTTTTAATCGCATTTGAATGTTTGTGCGGCTTGTCTGGTACAAGAGAGGATACTTGGAGAAAAATATGTTCAAGGCTGTTGGGGCTGGAAAAATTATTTATCAAAGTTGATCAAACGGATTGTATTTTTCAGACCTGGGACAAGCTGAACTTTAAGTCCTAAATGAATCCTGGCTGAAAAATTCATTGTACCGTTGGCTGTAGCATATACTCTCTCTGTGGAAGAAAGTCTTAAAAGGCATAATTATTCCAAGTTTAGTACCTATGAAAGATGTCTTAGTAGCAAACATGGCAATAATAAAGTTTAGCAGTATTAGCAGACTGGCACAAACATACACAAACAGAGCGTTCGTGAGTGTAAATTCTTCTTCTTTTCACACATGAGCCACACACACACACACACACACACACACACACACACACACACACACACACACACACACACACACGCAATGAAAAAGGTCGTTTACTGTAATGATGTAACGTTCACAAAAGCACAAGAATTCTCCATGGTGAATCCAATCGGCAAACGATAATATTGAATAAACAAATAATGTTTATATACATGTTTTGAGCTAAGCTGCATTCCAGAATACCATCCTCAAATCTGTGTAATCGTACCATGAACTGGCTACACTCCCAAATCCTTTGCACTGCCATAACTGATGCGTCTTATCATGCATGTCTGCCAAGTTGTTCATCACCAAATCCGTCCACATCGTAAACAGGATCTCTTGAAGAGCCATCACTATTTAAATGTCCACGGAGAGGAATGGCGCGCGCGCGCGCGCGCGCGCACGCGCACACACACACACACACACACACACACACACACACCTGTCCGGGGACAGAATCTTTGGGCGAATGTTCTTTCCCGGGTTGCCTCCACTTCCCATGGAGTCTGCAGCATCTGGTAATGCTAGAAACATGGGTCTCTTGTCATCCATGACTTTTCAAGGACTGTTTGAAGCCTCGTCAGAGTCCTCTCCCTTGTCTTCAGGTCCCTGCAGCTCTGAGCTCATCAACAGCTCCACCTCTTCCAGGGAGATTTGAACTCGCAGCTCCTTCTCTGTCATCAGGTTCACCAGCTCCTGGAGCTGCTCCTCTCCAAACATCGTCCGTGTACAGCACCTGGTACAGCAATAAATCCATGTACAGCACCTAGTACAGCAATACATCTACGTACAACACCTAGTACAAGAATACAGCAATATACAGCAGCAAGTACAGCAATACATCTGTGTACAGCACCTGGTACAACAATACATCCGTATGCAGCACCTAGTACAGCAATATATCCGTGTACAGCACCTTGTACAGCACTACATCCATGCACACCACCTAGTACAACAATACATCCATGTATAGCATCTAGTACAGCAATACATCCATGTACAACACCTGGTAAGCAATACATCTGTGTACAGCACCTAGTACAGCAATACATCCGTGGACAGCACCTAGTACAGCAATACATCAGTGGACAGCGCCTAGTACCGCTATACATCCATGTGCAACACCTTGTACAGCAATACATCCGTGGACAGCACCTACTACAGCAAGACATCTGTGTACAGCACGTTGTACAGCAATACATCCATTCACAGCACCTGCTACAGCAATACATCTGCGTACAGCACCTAGTACAGCATAACATCCGTGGATAGCACCTAGTACAGCAATAGATTCATGTACAACACTTAGTACAGAAATACACACGTGGACAGCCCGTAGTACAGCAACACATCCATGTACAGCACTTAGTACGGCAATGCATCCATGTACAGTACTTAGTACGGTAATACATCCTTGGACAGCACCTAGTACAGCAATACATCTGTGTACAGCACCTAGTACAGCAATGCATCCGAGTACGGCTCCTAGTACAGCATAACATCTGTGGACAGCACCTAGTACAGCAATGCATCCATGCACAGCACCTAGTACACCAATACATCCGTGGACAACACCTAGTACAGCAATACATCCATGTACAGCACCTAGTACAGCAATACATCTATGTACAGCACCTAGTACAGCATAGCATCCGTGTTCAGCATCTGATACAGCAATACATGTGTGTACAACACCTAGTACAACAAAACATCTGGGTACAACAGCTGGTACAGTAATTCATCTGTGTACAACTAGTACAGCAATACATTTGTGTGTAGCATCTAGTACAGCAATACATCTGTGTACATCACCGAGTACAGTAATGCATCTTCGTACAGCACTTGATACCGCAATACATCTGTGTACAGCAATACATCTGTGTACAGCAATACATCTGTGTACAGCAATACATATGTGTACATCACCGAGTACAGTAAAGCATCTTTGTACAGCACCTGATACCGCATTACATCTGTGTACAGCAATACATCTGTGTACAGCAATACATCTGTGTGCAGTACCTAGTACAGCAGCACATCTGTGTACAGCACCTGGTACAGCAATACATCTGTGCACAGACCTCATTACAACATGATTTTTTTTCTTCTGTTGTTGTTTGGAGAGCCAGATGACAATGCAAAGTTTGACTCTGGAAATGCTGCAATGGATGAGCAGCAGGATCAAAAGTTTGATGCCTGTATTACACTAAGTCAGTGTCTTGCTCAGATGCTTGCTCCTGCACTTGCTTATTAACACTCAACAGGTTGAGCAGGTAGGTCAGCCAGCATAGAAACGAATGACAGCCCAGATGTGAATATGCTCAAGTTTTTGTACAAAACCACTACACAGAGGTGATAGTCCAGGCAGAGCAGAGGTGAAGGTCATATGCTCCCCAATCCACCATATTCAATTCAATTCAATTCAATTCATTTCAATCAATTCAATCAACTTTATTGTCCATCGGAATTTTTTCTTCTGCTCCACAACATTTCACAAGTAGATCAGACATTACAAAAAGACATTATAAATCGTTACATAAAAGCCTGTGTTAGTATATGTATTTATATATACACCAGCACTCACACACCCCCACTCCCACCCCACACACACATACACACGCACGCACACACACACACGCGCGCGCGCGCCGCGCACACACACACACACACAGAGTCATAGTCACAGTAAAAGCATAATTCTCTGGGCAGAATTTTGTTTTATTTTGTTTTTTGTGTTTGTCCTTCAAAACACTCGACGACTGTCACAGCAAACACCACGGCTATGGTTTTGACCAGAAACGCTACACTCAAAGAACTTGCAACTGTTGATACAATAAGCAAAACATCTACTGGACCAAACAAAGTTCTTTTTGTGCACTTTTACCTCAAACTCTCAGCTCTTTGGCTCCTTCTGATGTTCTTTTGCCTGTTGTGGTGTTAAGTGTTTTTGTGTTAAGTGTTTGTTTTTTTCGCTAAAAAAAAGTTTTCTCCAACTAGTCTCTATCTTGCCCAAAAGTCTCTGTTTCTATGTTGTACACTTTGGTAGAATTATGAGGAAGTTTAGTGTCTTGTCAGTGTTCTGTCACAAGAATGGACTGAAGATCTTTCATCCAATAGCATCAATACTACTGCAGTAAGACAAAGAGGTACTAGTGGTCTTCTTGTTTTAAGTTTGATCCACCTTCATTGCAAGATGCTAATCAATAAAACGCTTCCTTCTTGATGTTGTGGTAAATAAACAATACTAGAGTATCTTTGACTTTAAGACCGAATGAATGAATACAAAAACCCTGTGTAAAACCAAATCTTACTTGTTTCTTTCACCAAATTGTGAATGACCAACAACACGAATGGGTCTTCCGTCATACACATTACTGGCAAGCACCACCACGCTAAATATTTGCGATAGGCTGAACACACACAAACGCAAATCCTTGCACTTTCATCTTCGTGGTCTGCCTACTCACTACCGTTCGCAGAGGAGAACAGTGGAAGCGGCAGCAGTTTGATTAAACAGCGCGCTGCAGCACATTGCTGGCACCTGCCTCGCGCTAACCTTCTACAAGCTTTCCTCCATACTCGTGATGTGATACTTGCCATCTGGCTGATAGCGTGTTGGAAATAGGGTGCTGTGTTTCTTCATTAACACTTTGTGCCAGAAAGCAGCGAACTGTGTGTGGTTTATGTCACTGGATTGTGGGGTCTTTGACTAACAGAACAATATCAAACATGAATGGGTCTTCTTTCATACGCATTGCTGGCAAGTAGCACAAAGAGTTGCCAACAAAAACTAATTGAAACAGACTGACCAACATACACAAAGTGAAATTAAAGTTCAACTCAATGGAGAGCATGCATCTTAAATTCAATCACGCTCAAACACATGCATATCTTTCCTTTACAACTGACAGAGAATTATCCGTGGTATGCTTACCTGACAGCTGGTTGAGGACCCCAACAATAGTCACTGTTGGCACTGGTCGGCTTCACTGGGAACACGGCGGTGGTGTTCCTAGCATGGCCTAGGAATGTTTTGTTTGTTTATTTGTATGCTCTACGTGCTTGTGAAGCATGCCAATACTAATTTCATCACAGCCACACCATGTTTTTACCAAGGCAAGATTTTAGCATGCTGCACATGCACATGTCAGCTGTAAAACAATGAAACGCTTGTTCCCACGCTACGACACACTGTCACTGCTGCAGTGGCACAATGAAGAATTACACAGAGACTAAATAATATGCACAAATTCTACATGTGTAGCAAAAAAGCATCCACACCAACACCAACATCAGCCAAAAAATTGCGCATAACTCGCAGTCTGCAACTTTGCCATGCTCTGCGCTTCCGTTACACAGCGTTGAAGGTCACAGCATGGGTCATCAGCGGTGCATGTGGGCTGAACACTAAAGAGGGCGATTTTCATCTATGCTGGACGGCTGTCCAGAGGTTACTGTTTTTGAAACAACTTGACGTCAATACATTTTCCGCTCATACTGATGGGGAGGGAAAAAAAAGTCCTTTCTCTCCAAAATACAATATATATTCTTGGTTTTCAGTGGTGAGGGGCTGTAAAGTTTTTTGTAAACCTTCTGTTATTCGTGATCCCCGTGCTTTTGGTGTCGTTTTATAGTTATACCTGTGATTGTGATGTTAGGATTGAAGAAGATATCATTTTTCTCTCGTGTCAATGCCCAATAACCTCCCACGTTTTTGATTATCTGGACCAGACAAAACAGAACGTCACCACTCAAGTACCGTTGAATACTAGTGTACGACTTCACACAGTCATGACATTAAATTGGCTTTATAAGACTGACAGCACCACTGTCACATTTAAAGCTATCAGATATTTTAGTAATGTTAGTAAATCTGGCACGCTTGATTTAAACAGTTTCAATCATGAGTTCTGTCCTTTGCAATTATTCTTACCCAAAAATGTCTATACTATGACGACAAAAGATACTCCAAACCTGGCTACACCGGCAGATACAATAACAAGACCTGTATTAGAAGCAACAACCACAACGTCAGGAAACGAGAGCTTTGACATAACAATAAGAAAGACAAACATAATCCTGAAAATTGTTTAAATAGTTATGATCAGATTAGTGATGACAGTATTCATATTGTACATTGTAAGTTTTGGACTCTGCAAATTTCCTTAACACTTTGCAGTAAAATCGTCAAGAAACGTCATCCACAAAACAGTAACTTTGCAAAATGCCCTAAAAATAGTGAATGCGAGAAATCCACGATTGAAACAGAAATTTAGAAAAATTCCAAAATTACTAAAACTTTTGAGTAAACTTCCTTGTTTTGTAAATCCACTGTCCCACACACACACACACACACACACACACACACACACACACACATATATATATATATATATATATATATGAACAATATAAAAAAGTTCTTAAAAAATCTGAAGACAAAATGAAGGGACTGATAGCCAATATTAAATTCAAAAAATCAAATAACAACTTTCAAACATCACTAGCAAATGATATAAAACAAATCCAAAATGATAAAAAGATATTCGTAAAGGCTGACAAAACGAGCAATTTTTACAAAATGGAACCAAACGAATACTCTCAACTCTTAAACAAAAACATCCAGAAAAACTACAAGAAAGCTGATAAAACTACACATAGCAACATCCGCAAAAAAGAAAAAGAGCTTGCACATCGCATGGAGTTAAGTGATAGGGTAGAGACAACAGCAACAAAGGAGGCCTTCATAACACTTAAAGACCACAAGCCTAACTTCCAAAACAACCCAACATGTAGACTAATAAACCCATCTAAATCCGAACTGGGCAAAATAAGCAAGAGAATTTTGGAAAAGGCTATAGAAGATATAAAATCAAACACCGAATACAACCTTTGGAAAAACAGCTATGAAGTCATACAATGGTTTAAGAAACTCAACAAACAGAGAAATACAATGTTCATTACATTTGACATAGTAGACTTCTATCCATCCATAGATGAAGAACTACTCAACAAAGCTTTGAAATTTGCCAACAAATACACAAATATAACAGAGTCAGAAATGGAGATTATTTTCCACACCAAAAAAACCTTACTCCATAGCAGAAATGAAACTTGGATTAAAAAAACGAGCAAAAACTCCACATTTGATGTAACCATGGGATCGTATGATGGTGCCGAAACATGTGAACTAGTCGGACTATTCATGCTATCCAACATCCAAAAACAACTTGGAAAACAGGCCGGTTTATACAGAGATGACGGCCTCGCTGCATTAAACAATAATCCAAGAACCATTGAAAACAAGAAAAAAGAATTATGTAAAATCTTTAAAAACCACAACTTAAAAATCACAATAGAAGCAAACAAAAAAGTAGTGAATTACCTAGACATAACATTAGACCTCAATGACCATGTGTACAAACCATACAAAAAACCCAATGACATACCAGTCTACGTAAACACCAAAAGCAACCACCCACCATCTATACTAAAAACAATACCCAATGGTATAAACAAGAGACTATCCAACCTGTCATGCAATGAAAACGCATTCAATGATGCAGCAACAGAATATCAAGAAGCATTACAAAAAAGTGGTTACAATTACAAACTACAATACAGTCCAGACAACAACACGAACAGAATTAAGAAAAATAGGAAAAGAAAGATCATATGGTACAACCCACCATACGATGGACAAGTAAAAACAAATGTAGGAAAAGAATTCTTTAAAATCTTAGCAACATCATTCCCAAAAGAACACAAACTGTCCAAAATATTCAACAAAAACACCATTAAACTGTCATACTCATGTATGCCCAACCTCAAAAACATGATTGATTCATCTAACAAAATGAAAAGCAACATAAAAGAGAAGGGTGCCGAAAGGACATCTTGCAACTGCACTAAAAAGAACAGTGCCCCCTGAGCAATAAATGTCTTCACAGCAACATTGTATACCAAGCTACGGTAACATCAGAAAATGAAGAAGAAACATATGTAGGGATTACTGAAAACACTTTCAAAACCAGATACGCAAACCATAAACAGTCATTCAAAAATGAAAAATACAAAAATCAAACAGAGCTGAGCAAATACATCTGGAGACTCAAAGATAAAAAAATAGACTACAACATATCATGGAAAATCATAAAAAGAGCAGCACCATACAACAATATTTCAAAAAGATGCAATCTATGCTCCACAGAAAAATGGTTAATATTATGCAAACCACACTTAGCAACTCTGAACACAAAAGTAGAAATTGTAAACAATTGCAGGCACAAGTGGAAATCTTTGCTAGCACATTCCACCTGAACAGGCCCCAATAAGAACCACAGGCCGCACGTGCAGCAAATGAGATCCGCCTGCACACACAGAGTTGAAATCAAGTCCCGCACGCCATAAAAGACCGTTGGCGTGCTCCAAAAGACATCCTGAAGATAGCAAAGCTAGAAACAAGCTTGTAGATTTTACCACTTCATTTTAAAAATATTTTTTTAACAAATATATATATATATATATATATATGGAAAAGTAGATATGTCAATTTTTCCAAATGCCGGCACCGTCCAACAGAAGATACGATGAACAGATAAAGAAGGATAGTGATGAACAATAAGTCGTCAACACCACCCACAGAGTTCATTTTTTTTATTACAAGCTTTCGCCAAAAGGCTTCTTTAGGAACCGATGGTACTTACATCTCCTTAACAGCAATGACATCAATACTATTGACGTCATGGTAGACATCAATTTAAAAACGACGTCACATTTTCTTCTTTACTGTAGTTTCACGGCACACTGCAGAGTGCACCCCCGACCCCACCCAGCAGAGTCCACCCTCCACCGCACACTGCAGAGTCCGCCCTCCACACCGCACCCTGCAGAGTCCACACACCACTGCACACCAAAGACTGCACCCCTCACTGCACCCTGCAGAGTCACCCTCCACCACACCCTGTAGAATCCACCCTTCACCGCACCCTGCAGAGTCCACCCTCCACTGCACCCTGCAGAGTCCACCCTCCACAGCACCCTGCAGAGTCCACCTTCCTGCAGGGTGCTGTTGAAGGTGGACTCGGCAGGGTGCAGTGTATGTTGGACTCTGCAGTGTGCAGTGGAGTGTGGACTCTGCAGAGTGTGATGGAGGATGGACTCTGCAGGGTGCAGTAGAGGGTGGCCTCTGCAGGGAGCAGTGTATGTTGGACTCTGCAGTCTGCAGTGGAGTGTGGACTCTGCAGGGTGCGGTGAAGGGTGGATTCTACAGGGTATGGTGGAGGGTGGACTCTGCATGGTGCAGTGAGGGGTGGAGTCTTTGGTGTGCAGTGGTGTGTGGACTCTGCAGGGTGCTTCTGGAGGGTGGACTCTGCAGTGTGTGGTGGAGGTTGGACTCTGCAGTGTGCGGTGGAGGGTGGACTTTGCTGGGTGGGGTCGGGGGTGCGCTCTGTAGTGTGCCGTGAAACTACAGTAAAAAAGAAAATGTGACGTCGTTTTTAAATTGATGTAGTCTATTATGACTTCAGTAGTACACGATACACGATATTTTATTTGTCATCATAGAATACAAGGAAAATTTGCTTGTGGTGCCATCATCAAAATTCACTGTCACGGTCGCTAAGCCAGACGGTCCTACCACCCCTACCCATGCCTATCACTAACACTAAGCACACTAACAGAGCTTTACAATCATGCACACTTGTTTATTCCAACATACACACCATGGCGCCACCACCAGCAATCACCACATCCGTAACCCACAACCGCACACAAGTATCTCACTTCCCCGCTGGCCCACCCTTCCCTGCTACAATGACCTGGGGGACCCTAACCTATCCTAAAGCACCAGTTGCGGTATATCACTGTGACCTGGGAGACCCTAACCTATCCTAAAACACCAGTTGCGGTATATCACTGTGACCTGGGAGACCCTAACCTATCCTAAAGCACCAGTTGCGGTATATCACTGTGACCTGGGAGACCCTAACCTATCCTAAAGCACCAGTTGCGGTATATCACTGTGACCTGGGGACGCAGCGATAGCCTGCACACGTGGTGGCTAACTACTAGGGACAGGGACTAATCGAAAGGACTCTAATCTCTAAACTACTACCACCCACCCCTCTCCCCGGGACCCGCCCTTCCTTTTTTGACCTGGGACCACTACCACACCGGTCGCTGCATCCCTAAGGGAGGCAACAACAGGTACCCTATGCCGTGCTGGCCACTACGTCCCTAAAGGAGGCAGCAGCTAACACCCCTGACCCTACTGCCTAATGCTACGCCCCCTTCTTACCACAAAATTGGACGACCCTTCCTCCCTGGAAAACTCCGCTCCTCGGCGCTGTCCGTGGCCCCTCGCAGACTGACACCTCCCCAGAAGACCCTGCTCCTCAGTGCTGTCCGTGGCCCCTCGCAGGCTGACTCCTCCACGGAAGACCCTGCTCCTCGGCACTGTCTGTGGCCTCACGCAAGATGACTCCTCCCCGTGGAACACAACACTCACACACACACGGCCCCCTCACAACGGGCCCGACTCGTGAGGGAACCCCTCCTCCACTGAAGGCTCCGCTGAAACTGAGGGTGAAGGAAGGCCTGGCGCAGCACCCCCTCACATGGCGCCTGAACAGGGCGGTCCTTCCCTCCAGGGAAAGGAACAGGTGGCTGGAGAACTGCCTCACAGGCGGCAGACGGCCTGGGTGGTTTCCCCCTCCCGGGAGAGCACTGGTGACAGGAAGCCGCTGCTCACCTGCCAGCACGCGGCCGCCGACTGCGGTGATCCGGCCCAAGCCTAAGCACGGAAGCAGGATATCTGCTGAAAAAACTGTAGGCCACTACTATAGTGTCGCTACTATCCGAGTAACTAAGGCACAAAGCTTACTTGGTATGGCTTTAACTCTCCATCCACCTTGCTTACTTCCCGCTTGGACATGAAAGTGACTCCTTATATTCCGAATTCATCCCCGTTACTAGACCCATTATTGGACAACCCTTACTACAGCAGTAAAGCAATATTCTCCCTGAGCCAATCTACGTTATTACATATGAAATTAGGTATCACACCCAAATCTCGGAAAAGAAAAGAAAACTAACCCAAACGAATCCAACGCAGACTCCATGGGCCCCTTTAGGAAATACTAAGTAATCTAGGAAATGTGCAACTTCATAAGATGTCCTCACACAAAACGAAATAATGAGCATATCTCTACAACACTTAACTTCCAACTGGGTCCATGTTCACACAAGAGAATCGGCTCGCAGCCACAATCCCTCACATTCTTGCCCCTCTTTGCACTGTCAAGTATAATCATATATCAAAAACATGACTTGCTCGCCAAAATTTCCCTCCAGCATCCCACTCTCATGTCATCTCTTGTCAGTTTACCCAGTTCATATTCCTTGTTATGCCAACACAACCACACTTCATACAATATTACATGCCGCACACTATCCATTGTTTATCCTACCGACTGCTAAGCCACTCGCCTTAAACTTTACCTCTCCCTTCTTTCTGACTACTAACATTTATAATGGGGCTGCCTCCCCACAACCTAAGGTATCTTCCTCCAACCCTGTTCTGTCACAAATACATTTATCCCTGTACGTGTAATGACTGTCACTTGCTCTACAGAAAACTTCCAACCACATGGGCTACTGTCCTGCACCAAATGCGTACGTCACAATGTGCATACAACACCTATCATTGCGCCAGTCTCCTTGAAGAGTGTCATAAAAGACTTGCCTTCACGCGCATATCGCTCTCAACAAAACCTGGTGCGCGTGTCCACACACACAGACAAGTCAAAGATGTCGTCTGCACGCGCACGACACCAGCGTCGAGAACCATGATTCTAACAAAAGTGAATATAACTTGAATGGTCACGACCGTACCCTGATATAAACCACTCACCCACAAATCGGCCTTGGCCCTACTGCACAGTTAACCGATTTCATGCTGCGCAGGGCAACTCCGAAATCGTTACTCAACTTCAACGTACTATTACTATTTACAACTGAAAGTTGAGCACAATCATCACACCCCTTTATGATTCACACAAACACAGCTGCACCCGACTCGCATTATGATCCTATACCAAATGCAGCTACTCATATCACTATCTTCCGAAACAACTGAAATCAACATGAGCTGGCCACAATCGATATCGTGCCTCACCGTCCATCAATGGTTGTTATATTGACCCCAAGTTGTCTTGCCAACTGCCCCGTGACAATCGAACTCAGGAACCGCTATGTACACTACTTACAAGATAAACAGGAAGAGGTGACAACACAAACCGGCTGACAACAAATTTCAACCACGAAACCAAGACGAAATCATACCAGACAACCAGTATACGCAACGAACACAATACCAACTAATCACAACATGAGACAACCACAGTACAACTCGACCATAATACAAGACAACACGACAAACCACAACACCACGAACATAACAGATCACCGACCTGGACAGACAGACGATCAACCACACCAGTTCTGCAACTGGCTGAAAATGGCTGCCAACAAGGACAACACAGAACTCGGCACAGGCCAAGGGCACACCAGACCCGACGAGGACCTGGCCCTAACTATGACTCGAAGTCACTCACTCAGCAGAACTAACGGCGCTCCCGCCGCAACTACAAGGAGCACGTCCACTCCGACGAACACCAGGGACCGAAATGAAGCTACCCCAACGCATCTCGCCCTGGTCGGAATCAAGTGAGCTTCACTCACAACACAAAGCAACCATTCGTCAGAACAGTGTATCCCTCCGCAGAGCTCACACACCCGATCAACGGACTGGTTGTTGCTCGTGAAACAACACGACAATTTACAACAACAACACACTGACTTGACAACACAACAACAGCCGATATCCTGCCCCGGCCTCTCTCATATGGAACCAAAGCAACAAGGGGTGACAGTCGGAAACGAAACCAACTTCCTCCTACCACACCCTCAATAAATGAAGACTGGAAGGCAAGAATACTATATGCCCTACTCTCCCCGCCCCCTACCTAGCTTAACCTTCCTACCTAACCTCGAGGAACTTAGCCTAATCCCCACCTAACTAAAACCCCAACCCTACACACGCGCGCGCGCGCGCACACACACACACACACACACACACACACACACACACACACACACACACACACACACACACACACGCACGCACGCACGCTCACACGCATACGCGCACACGCTCTCTATCTTGAACCACCATTCTGAATACGTGGACGTGCTGGTTCAGTACCGCCGATCGGTCTATCTTGAACCACCACTCTGAACACGTGGACGTGCTGGTTCAGTACCGCCGATCGGTCTATCTTGAACCACCACTCTGAACACGTGGACGTGCTGGTTCAGTACCGCCGATCGGTCTATCTTGAACCACCACTCTGAACACGTGGACGTGCTGGTTCAGTACCGCCGATCGGTGGCATTCACATATTACAACAAATTATAACAACATAGTATTGATGTCATTGCTGGTAAGGAGATGTAAGTATCATCGGTTCCTGAAGAAGCCTTTTGGCGAAAGCTTGGAATAAAAAAAATGAACTCCGTGGGCGGTGTTGACGACTTATTGTATATATATATATATATATATATATATATATATATATATATATATATTATATATATAATGCTGAACAATTAAGTAGTGGGGGAAAACAAGTGCAGGCTAACAATTCTTCAGTCATTATAGTAATGACTTGGCAAAGATTTGAATTATAAAAAAAAAAAATTGAAGATGAAGATAATGGGGGAAATATATGATAAATATGAGAAACCCTTCACTAGCTGCCTGAGGGAACTATCATACTCCTCTCCAAAGGCATATATATATATATATATATATATATATATATATATATATATATATATATATATTTGTTATATTAAAAGCAAGTTAAAATCAAGCTTCTAAAAACATCTACAAATTTGTTTCACGCTGTGCGGTCGTCAGGATGTGATGAGCTTGTGTTGCCAGTGCCACGTATATATATAGCTAGCTGGTTTGCTGTTGTTTTTTTCCCGTGCTACATGTGTTTCTCAGGTGTTGGTTTTTTTCGCTGATAGGAACTTCCATCTGTGTCTGCAATTGTTAACCATTTCTGTTCTAACATTTAGAGTTGCCAACTGTGGTTTACATAGTATAATGTATTTCTCTGTTAGGCATAGATTGCATTTTTTTTGAAATGTTGTTGTATGATGCTGCTCTTTTTAAAATTTTCCAAGATATGTTGTAGTCTATGTTTTTTTCTTTAAGTTTCCAAATGTATTTACTCAATTCTGTTTGGTTTTTGTATCTTTCTTTGTTGAATGATTGTTTATGGTTTGCATATCTAGTTTTGAATTGGTTTTCCGTGATACCTACATATGTTTCTTTTGCGTTCTCTGATGTTACAGTGGCTTGGTACACAATGTTGTTATAAAGGCATTTGTTGCTTAGGGGGCACTGTTCTTTTTTGGTACAGTTACAAGATTTCCTTTCGTTACCCTCCTTTTTTTCTGTGCTGCTTTTCATTTTGTTTGCTGAATCGATGGCATTTTTAAGGTTCGGCATACATGAATATGATAATTTGATGTTGTTTTTGTTGAATATCTTGAATAATTTATGGTCTTTTGGGAAAGATGATGTCAAGATTTTAAAGAATTCTTTCCCTACATTTGTTTTAACTCTTGCATCATATGGGGGATTGTACCATATGATATTCCTTTTCCTGTTCTTTCTTTACAAACTAAGATACGATCCAGACAATGATACAAAAAGATGCAGAAAGAACAGGAAAAGGAATATCATATGGTACAATCCCCCATATGATGCAAGAGTTAAAACAAATGTAGGGAAAGAATTCTTTAAAATCTTGACATCATCTTTCCCAAAAGACCATAAATTATTCAAGATATTCAACAAAAACAACATCAAATTATCATATTCATGTATGCCGAACCTTAAAAATGCCATCGATTCAGCAAACAAAATGAAAAGCAGCACAGAAAAAAAGGAGGGTAACGAAAGGAAATCTTGTAACTGTACCAAAAAAGAACAGTGCCCCCTAAGCAACAAATGCCTTTATAACAACATTGTGTACCAAGCCACTGTAACATCAGAGAACGCAAAAGAAACATATGTAGGTATCACGGAAAACCAATTCAAAACTAGATATGCAAACCATAAACAATCATTCAACAAAGAAAGATACAAAAACCAAACAGAATTGAGTAAATACATTTGGAAACTTAAAGAAAAAAACATAGACTACAACATATCTTGGAAAATTTTAAAAAGAGCAGCATCATACAACAACATTTCAAAAAAAAATGCAATCTATGCCTAACAGAGAAATACATTATACTATGTAAACCACAGTTGGCAACTCTAAATGTTAGAACAGAAATGGTTAACAATTGCAGACACAGATGGAAGTTCCTATCAGCGAAAAAAACCAACACCTGAGAAACACATGTAGCACGGGAAAAAAACAACAGCAAACCAGCTAGCTATATATATACGTGGCACTGGCAACACAAGCTCATCACATCCTGACGACCGCACAGCGTGAAACAAATTTGTAGATGTTTTTAGAAGCTTGATTTTAACTTGCTTTTAATATAACAAATGTCGCTCCCACTGTGGTTGAGCACTGTTTTTAAGATTGCGCTGATCCTCAGTACCATTCTCTCTCTCTCTCTCTCTCTCTCTCTCTCTCTCTCTATATATATATATATATATATATATATATATTCAATTATAAACAAAGCTTGCTCTTATGTCTTAGATTGAAGAAATAGGGGGAGACATAAGAGCAAGCTTTGTTTATAATTGAATATTTCTTGCAGTCATTGCAACACCAAGCTGCTCTGTAAGTTGCTGGAATGGTGCTCGGTACTTATCCTTGGAATTTATTAGTTGATTATATATATATATATATATATATATATATATATATATATATATATATATATAAGAGAGAGAGAGAGAGAGAGAGAGAGAGAGAGGAGAGAGAGAGAATAGTGATAAGAATCAACGTTGTTTTAAAAGAAGTGCTCAACCACAGTGGGAGCGACATTTGTCACATTAAAAGCGAGCTAAAAACAAGCTTAAAACATCAACAGGTCTGTTTCTTGGATGTGCAGTCGTCAGGATGTAGGGGACTTGTGCTGCCAGTGTTATGTATAGCTTGCTGTTTTTTTTCCGTGTGTTGCATGTGCTTCTCAGGTGTTTTGGATTTTGTTCACTGATAAAAACTTCCATCTGTGTCTGCAATTGTTAACCATTTCTGTTCTAATATTTAAAGTTGCTAATTGTGGTTTACATAGTATAATGTATTTCTCTGTTAGACATAGATTACATCTTTTTGAAATGTTATTATATGGTGCTGCTCTTTTTAAAATTTCCAAGATATGTTGTAGTCTGTGTTTTTATCTTTAAGTTTCCAAATGCATTTACTCAGTTCTGTTTGGTTTTTGTATCTTTCTTTGTTGAATGATTGTTTATGGTTTGCATATCTAGTTTTAAATTGATTTTCAGTGATACCTACATATGTTTCTTCTGCATTCTCTGATGTTACAGTGGCTTGGTACACAATATTGTTGTAAAGGCATTTGTTGTTTAGGGGGCACTGTTCTTTTTTGGTACAGTTGCAAGATTTCCTTTCGTCACCCTCATTTTTCTCTGTGCTGCTTTTCATTTTATTTGCTGAATCAATGACATTTTTAAGATTCGGCATACATGAATATGATAGTTTGATGTTGTTTTTGTTGAATATCTTAAATAATTTGTGGTCTTTTGGGAAAGATGATGTCAAGATTTAAAAAAATTCTTTCCCTACGTTTGTCTTGACTCTTCCATCATATGGGGGATTGTACCATATGATTTTCCTTTTCCTTTCTGCATCTGTTTGTATATATATATATATATATATATTATAATGCTGAGCAATTAAGTAGTGGGGGAAAACAAGTGCAGGCTAACAATTCTTCCGTCATAATAGTAATGACTTGGCAAAGATTTGAACCTATCAACAACAAACAAACAAACAAAAAAAAAAAAAAGGGGGGGGGGGGGGGGACTGAAGATGAAGAAAATAGCAACATCAAATTAAGGACATATATGACAAGTATGAAAACCCTTCACTAGCTGCTTGAGGGAACCATCGTAATCCCTCCTGAAGGCAGATCTATTTGTATTGCCAGCTCCAAGGCCTTTCGTCCGCTGGATCGGACTCATCAGGGAGACACGGCTGACTGTGTCTGTGCTCTTGGCGTCAAATAGAGACACACCACAGTCCATGGTTATGTGGTGTTCTCACCACCAAGGGTTCAAAAAAGAATCCAACAGCACCCCGAAGGCAGCCAGCGAAGGGTAGTAAAATGAAACAAAGCGAAAGTGTTTAGAGTTGCTGAAAAACTAATAACATTATGCAAACAGTATAAGATATAGGGGACAATCTTTGAGCCTATGCTTGAGGATCCATTCAAGGATGCAATGGAGATCAAAAGATTTGGAACAGTCTGAGTGGTCAGCTCTGCTGTTCAATAACCCAAGCATTGTCAGCGGCTAAGAATTGTGCAGAACAACCTTTACTTGGATCTCCTAAGAGATGCAATCTCCCACTGATTGACCAAACATTATAATGGTGAACAATTAAGTAGTCGGCGAAAACAGGTGAAGTGCAGGCTAACAATTTTTTCGTCATTATAGATAATAGATAGATAGATAGATAGATAGATAGATAGATAGATAGTAGATATATAGATAGATAGATTGATTGATTGATTGATATATGTATGTGTAGGGGGGGAGGAGAGAAAGGAAGAGAGAGAGAGAGAGAGAGAGAGAGAGAGAGGAGAGAGAGAGAGAGAGAGAGAGTAGTAATGTTATTATTGAGTGCCATTATTATTATCATCATTATTATTTATTTGTTTATTTTTATTATTTTTACCATCATCATCATCATCATCATCATCATCATCATCATCATCATTATCATTGTTATTGATATTGTTTTCATCAGTTTCATTCTGTGGCTGTTCCAATAGTTCTGTAAATACTTTTGAAAGCTTGAGACAGAAAGAAATAAGAGAGACAAGAACATTCATGCGCATATTTATAACAATAACAGACCCATATGTGGTTATGGGCTCGTATAGTCATGCCACGTTTTGTAAAATAAAAGTTAGAGATTTCTTTTTGAAGGTATATCAAGTCGCAACTTTAACACTTTTAACAGCTTTTCTTCTTGTGCTTTTTTCCGTTCCTGTGTTAAAGCAGTCCATATATGAAACAATGGGTTTAAGGAAGAACTGAGTGGAAACACGATCACAATCAGACTTCCGTATATATTGTACGAGCCATCTACACCGTATGCTGCCATTACGAGAAATATGCCAAATGAAAAACAGCAAACAGCGTCTACAGCAGACAGTTTTCTCATCACATGGCTACAAGAATAAACACACTGTTGCGTAGGATCTAACAAAACCCTGTACCTTGGTAATTTTCTAAAAATGAAAATTTGACACATAGTTGTTATCAAGCATGTATTACAGTTAACAGCTATAATTACACTGAACCATCTAAAGTTTATGTAGGATTCAGTGCCTTGAAATAAAGCCAAACGACAAAGTCCAGACTGACCTGAAAGGCCCCAGTGAGACAGTCCAGGAAGAAACGGTATTACAGACAAAACTATTCCAACAAGCCATATTATGACGCAAACTATAGCCATTGATTTTTTATGGAATGCTGGAGAATACGTCGGCACACAAGTGACGAAAGTGTGATGCAGGGTGATGAACAAAGTGACAAAGACTGACACTTCTCTGGACAGTAAGGACAGAAAACCACTCAGCTTGCAAGTCACACTTTTAGTCCATGTCTGCTCAACTCTGATGTATTCTCCATCAAATATTTCATTGGCCGCTAAGGTAATGCCGACATGGCTTCCCATACAAATGTCAGCGAGCTGAAGATGAGTGATGGTCATCATGAAATTTCTTCCAAAGAGTTCCATGACAGAAAATGAAGTCACAAGGCAAATAACATTCCCTACAATAGCAGATATACTCACCAGCCAAAAGAAAACCAAATACAGTTTAGATGGAATTAAAGTCTTACATGATGGAAGTATGGCGTGGTTTGCAAAACACGTTGTCTTACTCCGTTGTTGAGTAGGAAGATTATCACAGCAAAACCTATGATCTGATGTATAAATATATGCTAAATCATACGACCTTGAAAACAAATCCAGTGGAAATCTCCGTACTGGATTTCTTGTTATGTCCAATGTAACGAGCTGCCGCATGGCTTTAAAGCCTCTAACGCCTATCAATTCAATGCCTGAAACAGAGAGATTCAAATACTTGACATGGAATAAATACGTTAACATTTCGCTGTTAAGCACACCAAGGTGATTGTTTGACATATCCATATTTCTTATTTCGTAATGAAAGTGTTTCAATCGTATGCTTGTTATTTCTTGTATAAAATTGTTTTTTAAAGATACAGTTTTCAAGTTTGGCATATTACAGAAAACAGTAAATGCCAATGTTCTGAGATGGTTGTTGGCAAAGTCAATGAACTGTAAGTTGCTGAATTTTAGACCTGAAATATTAGTTAGAGAACAACCAGACAGGCTCAGGTAGTTGAGATGTGCATTTTGGATGAAATCTTTCAGTGACATTCCAGATCCTGAGGCATCAACGTAATGAAGTTTGGGAAATGAATTTGCAGGAAAAGGTTTTCTACATGCAAAAGAAAGACTATGACATGTGCAGCCTTCGGGGCAGATCCTGTCACACATCAGCTCATCATCATGCTGAGGGCATTGACCCCAGCCATCACACAGGTGATCTTCATGCAGACACAGTTTGGGATCTTGACATCGGTAGTAATGTGGACAAGTTACTGTTCCACAGTTTTGTTCGTCTTCTCCATAAACACAGTCAGAAAATCCATTACATCGAGTATAGACAGGAAGACAGTACGGCCATTCAAGTGTACAACGATAATGAGTGTCAGGACACGAGTCTTCAGCTTTCATGACCTCCTGAGTGAAGTAGCCAGTGCCGTCTAAGTTGATGTAAAATGGTTGCGTCATGACTGTTTCTAAGGCCTCTAAATGATATTTCTCTGCTACTGAACAGTGGACTTCATCAGAATCATCAAGACAGTCTGAATAGTCATTACAACGCTGATCGCGCAACACACACTGGCCATTAGAACACAGGAAACCACTGCACGGCAATTGCTCACAAAATGACTCATCGCTGTTGTCAGGACAGTCCTGTCTGAAGTCACAGACAAAAGTGTGATTAATGTTGTGACGTCATCATCACAGCTAAACATTGCAAATGTGTGTGTACTGACTTTTCTCTGATGACCTGCTTGAGATTTCCGATTATCGCTCATGTTCATAAACACGTTTGGATGTGAAAATACCCCTTTTCCACGGATACCCCTGGGATTATAAATCATGAATAGGTGTGTCACATGCGTAGCAGGACCAACACATAAAGACTGTCTAGTGATGGTAAAGGTGATTTTAGACGAACGTGAATAGTGTAGTGTAATATGGGACTGAAAATCTCTGACTTGAGACGGTTTAAGTTCACATAATATAGCTATAATACCTTTATACTGCATATTAAATCTTTTGGAATATAATTCCATCTTTCTCACAAATCCCATCAGTACAAGCCTTGACGGATAATATGGATCTGTGTAGAAGTGATTCATATTGTAAATGATTGTTTTGTCGAGCCATTTACGAAACTTGCTGTACATGAAATGTGCAGAATGCCAACCCGAGAAATAATTCATGTTGAATCTGAATATTTGAAATCGTTTGAAAATATGTAAAACATCTTCTTGTTCTTGTCTTGTTTTCAGTGTTGCCAGTCGACCACCTTGACTATTACACACATACTCACGTAAGTGAAAGTTTGTAAATGTCGGGTAATTTGTAAGTTTGAAGCATTTTCTGACCGAAGCCACCAATCCATGGCATTCAGGACTGCTGAAAGGACAGTGTTCTGTTTCATCTCGTCCATCTTCACATTCAGATCTTAGGTTGCAGTCTAGATGATCATGAAACCTTATATACTGAGTTACAGAACAGTTGAACAAACCACTGTTCAATTTACGTACATGGGTACTATCGGGAACTGCAGAAAAAAACATTTTCATGTGCTCCGCCAAAAGAGTGAAAGTGATCTGATGATACGTGGCAGGAAAGACAATAGCTGTCGAGGAACTATCAAGGCAGGCACTGCGTTCTTGATTTGTTTTCCTTTTTACATACTTAAATACCACATTTGTCCTAAACGTTGTACAATAACCAGGAGCGGTAAATTGCACGATACTGATCATTATGAAATGTTTATATGGTGCTATCAATTCATTACTCGCAAGCTGTCTGTCAAGGACCGCATCTGGCATTGTTAAATAGCCTGAATATTCCGTAACATATTCTGTGATGACATACGGATGTTGCAACTCATCAAAATGAAGTTTAACTGAAGGATTATTTATGTGTAATACGTATATGTCATTTTCAGTCGTCTGGTAATAGAGTTCCCTAAGGGTATGCAAACTGCATATCACTTTTCTCCCACTCACTAAAGTTAACCACTCTCTGGAATGACACCAGTATTCAAATCGTTGAATATAAAAACTTAGATACATTTGTCTTTTTTCTAAGTGCATCAAACAAAAAGTATTTGAACCATCACACAGGCCGTACACTACACCAGAGCCTGCTGTGAAATCTGGTAAGTTACTATCACAGTCTGACGCATTGATCTGCAGAAATGTGCTCTGTGTTCTGTTCTGGGCAAGAAAGTATTTCACTCCAGGACATATGTCAGTGATCTGGGCGAAGTTGATGTTAACCGTGTTGATAGTTTTGTAATCTGTGATTGGTATCAACAATTGAAAGTAACACGATAATCCGGTTTTGATTTTCTTTTGTAACTACAGAGTAATTTATTGGGTATGTCACACACGTTACCCCAAGAAGAAAAACTTGTCAGGCTGTTGATCAGTGAAGCTACAACTAAATGTAAGTAAGCTGTAACTAAAGTGGCAAACTATAAGTAAAGCTCTAGCTAATTGTCAATAAACAAAACGCAAATAAGCTGTTAGTTATCCGATTTCGTACTAGATTAACCGGTGTATTTGTAAGTAAATTTTGCAGACTGAAATAATATTAGACCAAAAGAGGATATTCCGTTTTCTTAAGTACCTGAAAGAGAACAACACTTTTAGGCTTACTTAAAATAAATACTTCGTATTGATGTGTTAATTTTGCTAAGTTTTGGTCAATTAATTCAATAGTCGACGAGCAGATGATTTTGCATAATGCTTTGACTTCGAGTCATGACAAGCTCTGTGTGGGCATCCTATACAAAATGTATCAGTCTAACTGACTATATTTTTTTATCACACACACACACACACACACACACACACACACACACACACACACACAACACGCACACATGCACGCACACACTCACACACACAAACACACACACACGCGCGCACACACACACACACACACACACACACACACACACACACACACACACACACGCCACACACACACACACGTACGCGAGCACGCACACACACACACACACACACACACACACACACACACACACACACACACACACACACACGCACACACACGCACACAATCTCGCCCGCACAAGCGCGCGCCACACACACACACACACACACACACACAGAGAGAGAGAGAAGAGAGAGAGAGAGAGAGAGAGAGTCAAGTCAAGTCAAGTCAAGAACACTTTATTATCTCCTGAGATAAATTAAGAGTGGGCATAAAAACATGTCTAGGGATCTGCATTTAACAAATCACAGATCACAAATTCCACCCCCCCCCCCATCCACCCCATTACATCCATCCACCCACCCACTCACACACACAGAATAATATTCTAGTTGTAAAAAGAAACGCATACTTTTGTTGAAGAAAATTTATTTTAAATTTCGATAGTTTAGCAAAACTTCGATTGAAATCATTTCACTACAGGATTTTGTTTGTCTCAGAGGTCATCAATTCCAGTTTCATTTGCAGTGTCTTCATACACACCGTTCCAGGCAGCGAGGACTCAGTAAGGGGTATGTCCACCACCTGCAGCGAGAACGGTCCATCACCTGGCTGGCATGAAGCGGATCACATTGCGGATCACCTCTGCTGGCATGGTGTCCCACTCCTCCAGGAGGGCGGTGAACAGCTCGTTGACGTTGTCATGAGCGTGCACTCGCGCCCGGACTCGTCTGTCCAGCTCATCCCGTATGTGCTCAATGCGGTTGAGATCTGGCGACATTGAGGGCCAAGGAAGAACGTTCATGTTGTTGTTGGTGAGGGTTTCCATTGTTAGTCGCGCAGTATGAGGCCTGGCGCTCTCCTGTCGGAACAGCGGGCGAGGCCCGACCATAAGCGGCAGGACATGAGGCTGGAGAATTTCAGCCACTTACCGCCGGGCGTTCAGCGTGCCTCGGACTCGCACCAGGGGACTCCTGCCAGCATAGTGGATGCCCCCCCTCCCCCCCCCTCCCGCACACCATGACGCCTCCACCACCATGGGCAGGTTCCTCATCCACGCGGTTCTGGCCAAAGCGCTCGCCATGTCTGTAGTACACGCTCCTCTTGTCATGGCGCTGGAGCAAGAAGAAAGACTCGTCTGAGAACCAGACCCTGTTGCAGTGGTTCCTGAGGGTCCAGAGACGATCATGAGTTGCCCACTGCAGCCTGTTCCCACGATGACGCTATGTGAGAACAGGTCCTCTGACAGGTCTGCAAGCCCATAGCCTTGCAGCATGCAGGCGATTCCGAACAGTCTGGTCAGAGATTCTTCGACGTCCAGGTATTTGCTTGGCGGTTAGTGAGGCTGACTGAAAGCGATATTGCAGGTGGCTGACCCGGATATAGCGGTCTTGAGCTGGAGTTGTTGCCAAAGGTCTTCCAGAGCGTGGTCGGTCTGCTGTGAAGCCACTGATGCGATGACGACTCAAAAGCCTGCTGAGTGTCCTCTGGCTCTCAGTGAGGTGTCAGGCGACTTCAGGCTGACTTTGCCCAGCTTGCAAACGGCCCAGTGCGTTCTCACGTTCTTGCTGACTGAGTCGCAACATCTTTGGATTGTCGGACTGGCTTTCCACAGAATGACTCACCGTGTGTATGGTTTGTTTGCCTTCCTTTGAGCATTCGTTCGTCAAAACGTGCATGAATTTGCTTCACTCAGGCGCAAAGCACGATAAAAAAAAATGGTCTAAGTGGCCATTTTGTGTAAGCGTAATCCGACTGGCGCTAAATGCGTGAGTACACGTGAAGCACAGACGTAAACAAACATGTTCCACTGGCTGGTTACATCCTACCACTGCTTTGGCATCCACAGTGAAGATATTAAAAAGTATACGTTTCTTTTTTTTTTGGACAGTAACACACACACACACACACACACACACACACACACACACATATATATATATATATATATATATATATATATATATATATATATATATATCACAGAGAGAGAGAGAGAGAGAGAGAGAGAGAGAGAGAGAGAGAGAGAAGATGTTGCTCTTGCGTTGACATGCTGTTTCTACATTTATAGATCTTTTCCTGAATCCCGCTCTTTTGTAGACCAGCCAAAGTAAGGATCTCAAAATTACCGTTCAACAAGGCAGGTAAATTAAGTCGTTTCATAGAATGTGTTCGATAACAAAGGAAAGGAATATTGATTACAAAACGAATTTTGCAAGAATACACAAGTCTTCTATATCATCAGTGTGATTAATGATCAAAATCAAAATCGATGTGGCCAGGTTGCCAGCTGAGGCTATCAGCTGCTTCTTAGCTTGGCGGAAATCTGAAGTGATCGTCATGCGCAGGTATACTCGCTTAAAGGGTGGGCGATTGACAGCAACTTTTTTTTTTTTTTTTTTTTTTTGTCCCGTAGTACTAAAGTCTATCTCTTTTCAAAAGGACATTGCTCTTCCTTTGAAACTCTTTTCAACAGTGAAATATTCCTTCTGCAATGAATAAAAGGACAGGGTACAGTAAATATTCCTTCTGCAATGAATAAAAGGACAGGGTACAGTAAATATTCCTTCTGCAATGAATAAAAGGACAGGGTACAGTAAAACTATCAAGTGTTTTAATATGCCCACTTAAAGTGCCTGCTTTCACTTCGGTTTACTTTCATATCGGAATTTATAAGTTAGTAACGTCCATTTTTCTGTCACTCTATGACTTGTTTACAAAGG
>CM065723.1:82807423-82814923 GCA_033310375.1 Conus canariensis
AAGAACCATCACCTTGTTTGTCAGATACTTTTCGATCTCTCCAGTATCTCGTTGAAGTTCGTGAGTCGATTTTTCACTGATCTGATTGCGCCTTTGTCCAGCTACCAGGAAACATGGCCCTGAAAATACCAACCATGAAACTAATAATCACGTACTCTTTTTTTTCATCACACATTAGATCCTGCAAATACAACGCACTGTCATATAGCCTTCTTGGCCTACAACGCACTGTCAATATAGCCTTCTTGGCCTACAACGCACTGTCAATATAGCCTTCTTGACCTTGTAACGCACTGTCAATATAGCCTTCTTGGCCTACAACGCACTGTCAATATAGCCTTCTTGGCCTTGTACCTGTGCGGCCTTTGTTTCATGCAGGTCGTCATCCCCTTTTTCCCTGATACTGATGGAACATAATTGATGGGCCACCTATCATTTACTGGAAAAGCCAGGGTTGTCTCCGTATTGGTTCTGGACGAGGTGATCTCTGCTTCGTTTGGAGGTTAAATGGCTAGTACAATGCAAACAAGAAAAAGCATCAACACTGGTTGACTTGCAGAGGAAATCAGATTCTTGTCATGCAGTTTCAGGTAGTGGAGGAGCAGAAAAAGACTGGGTGGATTCTGCACTGGGTCTGGACGTGGCGCTTTCTGTTTTGCTGTCTGGTGAAATGGTTGTCACACTCCAGGCCAAAACCTGCTAGCAGGAGATTAGCTGGTGGGTGAGCCGTTGGGTGTAGTCGACTCTTTCACTGGATTAGATGTTGAATGGGTGGGAGACTGAGCCCTTTCCTGCCATTTGACATGCCAGGTCAAGCGAAGTTTACTTTTAAAACTCTGAAGAGAGGAGCAGGAAAAGGTCTTGATGCTGGATCCCAGCATGGCTGTGTTTGCTTTATGTGGTGCTGAAACAGGCATCACAGTCTGGATTTAGACTGTTTGCTAATGGGCTGCGCATAAGGATCTGACTGGATCCAGCATGCGTTTTTTATATTTCTGAAACAGCTACAGAAAAGGTTGGACAATCCAATGCTGTGTTCTTAGGGTCTGAAACAGTCACAGAAGTCTTGATCTCCACTTTATGTTAAACAAACAAAGGTCTGGTTGGAAGATGTGTTTGTTAGGCAAACAGCATCACGGAAAAGGTCTTGATGCTGATCCAGCGTGGCTGTGTTTGCTTTATGTGGTGCTGAAACAGGCATCACAGTCGTTTTACTCGATGTTTCCTAAAATCTGCCATTAGAGCGACTTCAGACTTGTATCCACTTGGAATATAGCGATTATTTCTCATCATTTCTAAAACTAAACAGTTGTATGTTCAAAAAACGAGTTGGTACAAATCAAAAACTGCCAAAATAGTACGCTCGTCTTCGTCTGTCAAATTACAGTCCCACTCAATGTTGACTTGTCCCATCTCTCTGATTAATGTTTACAACGAAAGCAAGGGGTTAGGAAGTGTGCTTCTGTGACAAACAAAACTCAGCATTCTCCTGGCGTAGATGTCTCTATGTTAACATAGGGGCGATGTGTAGGTTGTCCATGGTTTAGTTCTCCAGTATTTGACTTGTAGGGTCAATCTTCACCCAACAGTTCTCCATACACCAGCTCATGGACGGCATCCAGAGACAGGTAGGAAGACCATGCGCGAGCTTCATATTCAGACACAGGTCACCAGCCCTCGTCCATTCAAAACTGCTGAACTCCATTCAGCAAACTGGGACTGGGATCAAATCCAAATATATATCCTTAGTCATGGGGTCCATAAGTGATATCGTTCCCAGCATCCTTACGAATACTCAGTGTGGCTAGCCTCAGATTGCAGAAGGCACATACTAACCTGTTGTACAGTCAGATATCAGCACTTTGAGGTGACAAACCATCATCCAGATACAAACACAGAAAGGAGGGGTTGCAGTGAGCAGATTTAAACAGGTTCTTGGTGTGGACACCACTGAAGCCTCTATCTACAAGTGCAATGTGATCTGACTGAGAAGGTTGTGCCGGAAAGAGCTTGAACTGTCTTGAGGGATGGTGAAGGTTTTAACAGGCATTTTTCAGTGACGATTTGCATCATCCTCAGTCCAGAACCTTTCTTGAGTCAGGGCTATAGCTAGGGTGGGTTTCACTTCTGCACAAACAACTAGGCGTACGTGATTGAAAGGGATTACTCACTTCTATGTCAGTTGCCATAAAGTTAAAAATGTTTTAAAAAGAGATAGCTTCATCTTGACATCCACCCCGTTGATCATATACTTGTTTGGTTCATACTATCCGTGTTGCCATACACTTCAGCACCATTGCTCATGTACTTGTTTGGTTCATACTATCCGTGTTGCCATACACTTCAGCCCGGTCTGCGCCCTGGAGAGGCCACTCCAGTGCCGCTGTCCCAGTGACAAAACCAACACGGGAGCCAGCAGTTGCTGGTTATAAGCCCAGACCGTAATGGCATGAGCTGCAGCGCTACAGGTTGTCAATGGTGGGAGGGACCACCGCGTTCCACTGGTCAGCTACCGCCCGACTCAAGCTGGGTAGCAGTCAGTACGGTGTTGACCAGCTTCAATGCGTGCTTGGAGCTAATAAAAAAAAGACCGAAGAACAGACTGTAAAGCATGTACCAAGCAAAGAAGATAGGAGAAAGAAATCAAAATCACAGCCTTGCGGTTGGCAACATGGAATGTCAAAATGATGTGTCCTGGCCTTTCTGACGACCCCCAGCAAGATGACGACGCCAGGTAAACTTCCATTACCGACCGCGAGGAGAAGATGTTCAACATTCACACTGGCGCACTGCAAAAGACAAGACTCCTCTCCAACGGCAGCCTCAGAGAAAAGGATTACACTTCTGTTGGCATGGACTGGAGCTAGAGGAGCACCGACTGTGGGCCTTAGATTTGCAGTGAGAAACTCTCTCATGTCCTCAGTAGAATCCTCTTCCAAAGGAACACTCAAATCCTCTCCCTCTGGCTCACGACCTCTTCGGGACCAACAAACATCCTTTGTGTCTACGTCACCACACTCTGCTCTACAGCTGAAGATAAGAATGACTTCTATGAATAGCTGGAAGCCAAAATCAGAGAGGTACCTGCAAAGCAACACCTGTTCTTGCTCGTGGACTTCAACGCCCGGATTGGTGCAGACTACAGCTCCTGGCCCCGCTGCATCGGCCACTTCGGCATTGGCAAGCTCAGCGAGAATGAGCTATACTCAGTGCCACAAAGACGGGGAGTCCATGGCTGGCTTGGGTGAAGTAATAATTCCCGTAGATGTTGCTATAAGAAAGGATCATCACTTAATGGTAGTCAGGTTAGTGGTGGCAATAGTGAAACGCTATAGTAGTTCTTCCTTTTTCCAAATGAGAGTGGCATGCTCGTTTCGTTGGTTAAAATGAGTTCTACTGTCTTGAACTGGAATTGGCTCAAAAGAATGCAGTTTTCAGTTTCAGTCTTAGTTTCATCAAGTAGGGCTAGTCCACATACACTACACCACATTCGCTAAATTTTGAGACCACATTGCGCATGCTTTAAAGCTGATGGATAAAGTAATTAATAACTAAGCTGATAGAATCTATTAAGAGGATCTCAAGAATGTAGAGATTTTCAAAGACGGGGTGCACCCACTCAGTGTTACGATCTATGGCTGGAACAATCCACAGCAAAAGCATCACCCCATTTCCCAGCGGTCTGTTTGTTGGAGGAGGTTGCAGTCATTGTAGATGGTCTGTTTGTTGGAGGAAGTCGCAGTCAATGTAGATGGTCTGTTTGTTGGAGGAGGTTGCAGTCAATGTAGATGGTCTGTTTGTTGGAGGAGGTCGCAGTCAATGTAGACGGCTTCGCTGCCCTGATGTAGCTGGGTGGGTCTTGGCTTTGGTGACCCCACCGCCTCATTAAGGCCTGACTCAACTTCAGAAGTTCCCTGAGCTTTTTTAGCCTTTCCTTTCCTGTACATTCTGACGTATACTTTCTATGTAGATGAAGAATACACTCTTTTGATGTCACTTTGTCTCTTTCTGCAATTGCTTGTTGAATTAAGATGGGAACTCGCCAAGCACTTAATCCACAACCATTACAACAACAGTGATACCAGCTGGTCTGATTTTCCATGTGGTCTGCATTGAAGCCATCCTTCTGTATTTCAAAATTGAAACATACTGGTGAATAGGATTTCAGTGAACTCATTGTGTAGTGGGCATTCAGGTTGACGGAGTGGATGCTGGGTGATCATTGAGGTCATTGTCTATGGAGCTGTCGAAGGAGAGTTTCAGGTAAAATATCAGAGGTTGTACATCAATGCCGCATTTACGAAGACCGTAGCAAGCACTACCTGGGATAGCAACCCACTCGTTGTCCATCCCATGCCCATGACTCAAATTCAATGAGGACGCCCCTACCAACACGTAGATGAGAAGCACCTGACACATGAACACTGTTTTTCCATGAGGAACACGGTGTTCAAACACTTAGAAAAAGAGTCATTTTTGTGATGCCTGCGGGGAGTCCTCTTGGGTCAGAAATCAGACACTGGACCAATTGATCTTGAAAATGACAGACACTTTTTTCAGTACAATCGACACCTTGTCTACGATCTTTCACCAAGACACCCACGGCAGTCAGTGATTGCTACCAGCCACATCAAACTATCTGATTTTAAGACGAAGAACCTCAAACATGATTTGATGAAAGCACGCATGTAGCTTATTGAACGTTGGCATATGACGCACATGACGAGCTGCTTAGAATGAAGCCCTCTACTCTCAGTCCTTCCTTGAACTTGTTGTGGAAGTTGTTGAGTTTGCCTCTTGGAGCCAACTTCTCACGTGTTCAGGGATGCAGAGAAGGAAGGAGGAAACAGAGAAAGATTAATGTCGACAGCTTTCCCCCTCCAGCCCACCCCTCCTGTATGTCTCTAGTTAATGCCAGAGTTGGTCACAACGTAACAACTAAATAAGAATATAGGTTTCTGGATTCTGGATTCAACATTACAAAAGTCTCAGAGCGTGTAGCCAGGACCTTCCAACAACATAGATGCAAAGTGTTCCACAAACCCACCAACTCCCTACGCCAGCAACTGTCTCATGTCAAAGACAAAACGGACCCCCTCAAGCGGTGTGGTGTAGTGTACCACGTAGGTTATCAAGACTGTGTCCATACCTACATTGGCGAGACAGCAACACCACTCACCACCCGTCTACAGGAACACCAAAACCGATCTACTTCTGCCATACACGAACACCTACAAGCCACAGGCCACAGTTTTAGCCCCCAAGAAACCAAGATCTTATCTACAGACCCCTTTCTCACAAAAAGAAAAATTAAAGAAGCCATCGAAATCAAGACCAGACGCCCCAGCCTGAACAGAGATCAAGGCTTTGAACTTCCCCCTATCTACAATTAGATCCTGACAACCGTTCACCCCACACAACAGTCGCCCCACCAGGCCTCGCTGCCACAACAGCAACAGTGAGCTGATGAAGACAGGGCGATCCTGTCGAAATATTCTCCAAGTAAGTTTTGATTCTGAGTCTTTAACTATTTTTCTAACGTAACAACTGTGCCACTTCAGAAAACTTGTTCCACCACTTGTTCCTATGCCACAATGCCTTTGGCTGCACTTAACCCTATGCCACAATGCCTTTGGCTGTACTTAACCCTATGCCACAATGACTTTGGCTGTACTTAACCCTATTCCTCAATGCCTTTGGCTGTACTTAACCCTATTCCACAATGACGTTGGCTGTACTTAACCCTATTCCACAATGCCTTTGGCTGTACTTAACCCTATGCCACAATGACGTTGGCTGTACTTAACCCTATTCCTCAATGCCTTTGGCTGTACTTAACACTACGCCACAATGACTTTGGCTGTATTTTACCCTATGCCACAATGCCTTTGGCTGTACTTAACACTGTGCCACAATGCCTTTGGCTGTACTTAACCCTATGCCACAATGCCTTTGGCTATACTTAACCCTATGCCACAATACCTTTGGCTGTACTTAACCCTATGCCACAATGCCTTTGCCTGTACTTAATCCTATTCCACAATGCCTTTGGCTGTACTTAACTCTATGCCACAATGCCTTTGGCTGTACTTAACACTGTGCCACAGTGCCTTTGGCTGTACTTAACCCTATGCCACAATGCCTTTGGCCGTACTTAACCCTATGCCACAATGCCTTTGGCTGTACTTAACACTGTGCCACAATGCCTTTGGCTGTACTGAACCCTATGCCACAATGCCTTTGGCTGTACTTAACACTATGCCACAATGCCTTTGGCTGTACTGAACCCTATGCCACAATGACTTTGGCTGTACTTAACCTATGCCACAATGCCTTTGGCTGTACTTAACGTCCAGCCTGTTGGCAAGAAAGAGAAGTGGGCAGCAGCCAACGACTCTGTCACTGACAATAATGTTTTCAGTATTGTGTGTCACCGAGTCGTAGCTTCCACTCAATAGTGATGAGGTCAAATGCGTGGATGTAGCACCATCTGATACATAACTCAGCTTTCTGCGGACTTGGCGCGATGTCGGAATAGCACTTGTTATCTCAGTTAATGTTTATCCTGTAAACACGACCAGTGCTTATTTCCAGTTTTAACACATCTCTTTAAAACCACAACAGCTTATGGTGGCAATGCCTTGAATGTCACTCCATACTTTTTGTCCATACTGATCCCTTAAAAAACAAGAGGAAAAATCTGATAGATTCATGTATCTTTGATGATTTTTTTCCTCTTTAGGAATACACGAACTCTTCAAACAACTGCTCAGCTACTTTGGTGACTTTCATTTGACTTTTTTTTCTGCGTATATGGACTAGTCCGCACCCATTGACGCCTCCTTGATGAAACTGAAACTGAAACTGACTTTCCATGACTCAGGTGTAAAGTGTTACCTCTTACTGAAAATCATCTTAATCAAGTCGACCACAATGGACTCAGTGTTGCCTGCCCATAAATAAACGCTCTGCTATGTTTTTTTGTTTGTTTTGTTTTTGGTTTGGGGACACTCTTGAAGACTCTTCCACGGCGTTTTCCTTTTACTAGTGAAGGGATCGCTGGGGAAGATAGGCTCTTGACTGTTACTGTTTCCAAGGCCTTCTCTTTTAACGTTCTCAGTTCATTTCATATGCTTCAACAGTATCTGCTGGTACAAAATGGCAATGTCGTGTGCATGGAGATTAATTCTGCCTATGGCGTCCCTCATAAGTTTATCTATATCCCTCAAACTAAATGGGGTGACATCTGGCATTGCTGGTTCTGAGGGCTTCATTGAGTGCATCCTTCATGTTCATGGACCAAGAGATAAACCCCAACCAAAATCAATGACTGTAAGGGGCTGATATTGTTTCCTCAAATCAATGACTATGGGGGGCTGATGTTGATTGGCAATATCAAAGACTGTAAGGGGCTCATGTTGATTTCTCAAATCAATGACTGTAAGGATCCAATGTTGATTTCTCAAATCAATGACTGTGGGGGGCTGATGTTGATTGCCA
>CM065723.1:82819923-82864923 GCA_033310375.1 Conus canariensis
GGAGAGGGTGGCGACGTGGTACTGTAGGTGTGTACATTTCTGCCAAGTTGCGTCTTCTCCTATCAGCACCAATGAGCATTTCTTCTGGGAAAATGGTCCTGTTTTTTGGATTGGAATACAGGATGTGTAAATTTTGTTTAATAATTTGTCTTTTAGATGGTAACCTTGGGTCATACTGAGTGACCCAAGCCAATTTCTTGGGTTTGGGTTGTCTCTCTTGCCTGATGAGAATACCTCGGTCTCTGTTAGCTCCCCTTTTGAGTTGTTCAAGTGCTGCCTCAAATTTCCAACCAGCGATTGTAAAATACTTGGCATACTCTCTGAGTCTGTCTTGCAGTCTGTCATCTTCGCTGCATAACATTCTCAGCCTGGCGCCAACACCTGTTAGAAGACCCTTGAACACTGAAGGAGGGTGACAACTGTTCTTTGGAAGGTAACTATGGCAATGTTTGGAAAAGGTTTCATATCCAGATATTCTACCAGTCTGTCAAATTTTATGGTCAACTTAATATTTGGTGGATTCAGTTCATCCAGGTGTTTGCAGAATGATTCACGGTCCTCGCTGTTGGGAAGAATAGTGATACCATCATCTCGATACCTGCTCCAATCTTGGCATTTAAGCTCTTTGCGCCGTTCAGGTTCAGCCAGAGAGGAAAGCAAAGGAACTGAGCAATCCTGCATGAGTTTATTGTCTAAGTTGCCCATGAAGACATCAACAAAGTCACAAGCATGGTAGGGTCCCATTGCAGTACCATGGTTTGGCTTGGCGAAGACAGTCTTTCCCTCTCCATCTGTGTAGGCCGAGCAATTGTTATCGAGGGCAATTTTTAAACCCTCAGCAATGCAACTTTCAGGTACCTGCAAAGGTGAGGGATTCTGTCTCAGAGCTTCTTTAACAGTGGGAATACCCATGTTGTTGTCCACATCGGGGAAAAGGGCTACCACGTCACAGACAGCAAATGTGGCTGTTGGGGGCAGGGGGCTGTAGTGCTCGTTGATCAGATCCACCTTCTGCAGGAATTCCTTCGAATCAATGATCTGATACGGTAGAAAATTGGTGAGATGAGCAATAGCTTGTTGTACAGACAGTGGTTGAGTAGGAGTGCCTGACCCAGAAAGCAAAAATCTACAAGGGAAAGGTTTGGGATTGTGGGTTTTTACAAGAGGTTTGATGTGACCCGGACGGACATGTGAATCTGGAGTTATAAAGTCTGCTGTGTCGTCAGTCAGTGCCCCCTCTCTCTTCCACTTTGTTACCCAGGAGTTCACTTTGCTGACAGTTTCCTTGGTGGGGTTAGTTTCAACTACGTCATAGTAGTCACTGTTATTCACTTCATTCAGGATAATTTGATCATCAGCGTCTAGGGGAGTGATCACTGTAACTCCTGCTTTGTCAGCATATCTGCATGCCGCATTTTTGGCCATAGGCAAATTACGGAGCTCTGAGATGGCTTTCCGTTGGCCACTGGTGAGATTGTCCCTGTTAAGTTTGTGCGTGTTTGTGATCATCGGTGATGATCTGAATGTACTAGATGAGTTTAAAATAACATCTGGTTTTGATGAAGCGTTCGTTGTCGCTCACTCGTGTCTCCAAGTTTCTCGCGTCCTAGTTACGTCAAGGGAGATAATATTAATTGATTGTGCACCGGAAGATATTGTTTATAGTCCACTGGTACGAATGTTCGGCAATCATAACATCTCCCTTTTTTTATGTTTTTATTCTGTTAATCCGGTTCTCATTTATTCAGACTCTCTTCTGTAAAACACTGTCATGATGAAGTTTAGAATTTAACAGTCCATTCTATTTGGAACTCGCACAGAGCGTCCACTCCTGGTTCTGTATGGTGCAGGTCCAGTGTTGTCAGAAGGGACAGGTGTTGGTTCAAGTACTTGGTCTGGCGTGTTGGAGTTTGGAATCCTGGCACTATCTGTGGTTCCACTTTGGTCTTGTGCTGCATGTCTCAGGGAACGACGATTGCACCGGTAGACTGCACCATCATCAGTCTGCACTGTGTATGAACGGGGTTCAGCACACTGGTTGGTGATGACAGCAGGTTTCCAACTGTCTCCTCTGGACAGTTGCACATGGATGCGATCACCAGACTGCATTGGTGGCAGGGGGTGTGCAGTCCTGTCATAGTACCGCTTTTGATTGGACTGGAGTTGAGCACGTTTGTCCTGAAAACGGCTGTGCTCTATTGCCTTTGGAATTAAATGCCTGTTGGTGGTAGGAAGGATGGAACGAAGTTGACGTCCCATTAGAAGTTGGGCTGGTGATGCCAAATTGTCCACAGGCGTGCTGCGGTATTCCAGTATGTTGAGCAGGGGACTTTGGTTCTCTCGCTTGGCCTTGTCGAGTATGCTTTTGACAGTTTGGACTGTTTTTTCTGCGAGACCGTTTGATTGAGGATATCCTGGGCTCAAAGTGGTGTGATGAAAGTCCCATGTTGAGGCGAAGTTTTTGAAGTCTTCGGATATAAATTGAGGACCGTTGTCACTCATGACTGTTTCAGGAATCCCATGCCGAGCGAAGTGAACAGAGAGTTTTCTGATGACCATAGCAGATGAGGTGTTGGGTAATTCATCAATCTCAAAGAATCGGCTGTAGTAGTCAACAGAAACCATGTATGACTTGTTGTTCCATGTAAATAGGTCCACTCCTATCTTTTCCCATGGGCGTGAAGGAATAGGATGAGGAAGAAGGGGTTCCTTGGGATTTGACCGTGCACTTGGGGTACAGATGTGGCACTTGGCAATGTATTTTTCAATGTCGATTGCCATACCTGGCCAAAACAAGATGTTTCTTGCTCGTTGTTTGGTTTTTTCAACTCCAAGATGACGTATGAATTTTTTGGATCATTTCTTCCCGGAGAACTGTTGGGATCAGGATCTTCTCCCCTTTTAGGAGAATGTCATCAATGCTTGTCAGTTCATCCCTGAAACTCCAAAATTCGAGGATGTTTTTGTTGCAGTCTTGCCGTCGGTCTGGCCAGCCATCATGGATGGTTGATTGCAATATCTGTAGTTGTTTGTCCTCTCTAGTGGCCTTCCGGATTTCTTGCATTTTGTTGTCACTGATGGGCATATTGTTGAGAACACTGTGGACTTGAAATTCAGGATCATCTGGGATGTCTCTTGGTTCGGCTGGTAGAAATTTTCGAGACAGTGCATCAGCCACTGGGATGAGTTTTCCAGGAACATGGACTATGTTCACGTCATATTTCTGTAGTTGTAAGAACATCCGTTGGAGGCGTGTTGGAGTGTTTTCAAGAGATTTTTTTTGCGATGGACTTGTGGGTTTGTGGTCTGATTCCACTGTGATCTTCTGACCATAGATATATTGATGAAACCGTTTGCATCCAAAGACGATTGCCAGAAGCTCTTTTTCGATCTGTGCGTAGTTCTGTTCAGTTTGAGTGAGAGACTTGGATGCGAAAGCGACTGGTTTTCCTTCTTGAAATATGGCTGCACCAAGTCCGAACTTGCTGGCGTCAACTTGCAGTGTTGCTGGTTTGGAAGGGTCAAAATATGCAAGAACAGGCTGGCTTAGGATGACAGACTTTGCTTTTTTCAGTGCTTCTTGCTGGGGCTTGTCCCAAAGGAATTCTGCATCATCCCTGAGTAGGTCACGCATTGGTTTAGTGACGTCTGACAGCTGTGGGGCAAACTTGGCGAGGTAGTTGATCATGCCGAGCGTTGTTTGAAGTTCCTTTTTGTTGTTTGGATGAGGCATGTCCTGTACTGCCTTCACTTTGGAGGGATCTGGTTTCAGACCTTCGGCTGAAATTACATGTCCGAAATACTCAACTTCAGCCACTCCTACTTCCAGTTTCTCTGGGTTTAGTTTGAGGTTTTGCTCTTCTGCTCGAATCAGTGCTGCTTTCAGGTTCATGTTGTGTTCTTCTGCAGTTGTTCCACTGATGATGACATCATCAATAAGAGGTGTGACTCCTGGTAGACCTTCGAAAACTTCATCCATTTTTCTTTGGAATTCGTCTTGGGCGGATACGATGCCGAAGGGTAAGCGTTTGAATCGATATGTGCCAAAAGGTGTGTTGAAGGTAGTAAGGTATGAAGAATTTTCATCCAGTTTGAGTTGCCAGTATCCTGACTGGGCATCCAGTTTTGAGAAGTATTTTGCGCCCGTTAGTTTTGCAAGGGCATCATCCAGTGTCGGCAGAGGGTAGTGTGGTCTTTTGATGGCTTTGTTTAGGTCTCTTGGGTCTAAACATACACGCAGTTTTCCTTTTTTTTTTTCAGTGATCACAAGTGAGTTTACCCAATCAGTAGGTTCTGTCACTTTGGTTATCACATCTTTTTTTTCCATGTTTGCAAGTTCTGTTTTGAGACTTTCTTTTATCGCATGCGGAACCCGGCGGGGTGCATGGACGACTGGTATGGCGTCTTCTGTCATGTGGATATGGAGTTCACCATCAAGGGATCCTAGTCCAGTGAAGGCTTCACTGTGTTCTTTGAGTACTTCTTCTTTTGTCATTGGACTGGATTCAACAGACATGATGATTTGGATGAGCTGTAATTGTAATGATGCCTGAAGTCCGAGGATTGGTTGGGAAGAAGTATCAGCAACGTAGAATGATCCTTGGAGAGTGTTGCCTTTGTAACTTGCTTGAAGAGTTACCTTGCCAGAGATGTTCAAAGGCTGACCTGTGTAGCTGATGAGTTTTTCTTTGCATGGAGTAATTTCTGGTTTGCATGACAGATTCTTGAAAGTTTCAGTTGGGATCACATTGACTTGTGCTCCAGTGTCGATTTTGAAACGAATCGTATCACTTGTTCCAATTTGTATGTCAGCACTCACAGTGTTAGGAGTTTCATTTTTGTTGGATATGGTGTTTACATAGAAATTGCTGTCATCTTCTTGTTCCTCTTCAATTGAGTGTACATTTCTTCCTTTCTTCTGTGTTTCATGCCGACTTTTTGCTAGGCATACTTTAGCCCAATGATTTTGTTTATGGCAGTAGTTGCAGGTGGAACCAAAAGCTGGGCAGTCTTGTCTCCTGTGTTTACCTCCACAGTTTTTGCATGAGGTGATGTATGGAGATCTTTGAGGTTGGTGTTGTCCGAAACCATCTCTAGTACTTGTAGTAGACGGCTTTCTGATTGCGTCTACTGGCTGTGGGTTTGATGCTGCTAACATTGATTTCAACCGCTCTTGTGTAGTTTCATGTGCAATGCCAATGTCTATAGCACTGCTCATAATAAGTTTGTCACCTTCTGTTAAGAGTTTTTCATGAATTTCTTGTGAGCGGATGCCTGCAACAATGCGGTCACACACCATTTTGTCCTTTAGTTCTGGGGAATAACCACAGTTTTGTACGAGGTTGCGCAAATCAGTGACAAATTCAGCAAAAGTTTCATTTTCTTTCTGTATTCTTTCATGGAAGATGTATCTTGCAAATACTTTGTTTTTGGCTCTGTGTGTTCTTTGAATTTTTGGATGATCGTGTTGATATCCTTTGCTTCGTCTTGAGAAAGACCCCATGAATTAAAAATGTCTCTGCCTTTTTGGCCGATCCAGATGAGAAGATAGGCTGCTCTTGCTTCTGCTGTCGTTTGCTTGAGTGGGCCTTGAAACATCAAACTTGTATGTTGTTGAAAGTTCTGCCATTCTTCTTTTAAATTTTTGGCATCCCAGTTCATTACTGGGTTATTTTGTGATGTGGCCATACTGTCAAACCTTAAATGACTTGTGGGTTGTTGCTGTTTAGAACCTCTTTGGTTTTCATCTGAACGATTGTTTGATGTATATATACATATTTTTTTTTTCTTTCCTGTTTTTTTTTTTTTCTTTTTCTTTTTTAGAATTAAAAAAAAACACACAAGAGAGTGTCTATAAATCCAGCACAAGAGGAATAAACACTTTATATTGGCGGTGTTGTCATTAACCGTTCGCTGCAGACATCGATGATCTACGTCACGCAGTTGACTAGATCCTAACGAAGTTTGCTGTTCAACTTGAGTCAATAGAAGGTTAATTCAGTAGTGTTACCGACCGTGGGCTTGGCTTCTTCGTCGTTCTGACACCATGTTAAGTTTGTGCGTGTTTGTGATCATCGGTGATGATCTGAATGTACTAGATGAGTTTAAAATAACATCTGGTTTTGATGAAGCGTTCGTTGTCGCTCACTCGTGTCTCCAAGTTTCTCGCGTTCTAGTTACGTCAAGGGAGATAATACTAATTGATTGTGCACCGGAAGATATTGTTTATAGTCCACTGGTACGAATGTTCGGCAATCATAACAGTCCCTAATTCTTCGTCTGTTGCAGGGGGCAAGAAAATGTTGTGAACAGGCTTCAATGAAGTCTTCCAAAGCTGCGTCCCTCTTAGGAGCCTGTTCTGTGGTTAACTTGTACCAAGGTCTCTTTACAAAGGTTTCCTCCTAATCAAGGCTTTCTTGAGTTCCACCTTCCTTCACTCCTTCTTTCTTTTCCTTAACGTATGGTGGCGGTGCCATCAGAGGCGTTCTGCCCAATTGTATGTGCCAATCAGCTGATCTGATACGTCAACTGGTTCTTTGGGTGTAGGGGCAAAGCAATCAGGTAAACGGCAGATACTGATTTGATCTGTAGACAGTTCTACATTATCCAACAATTGGATCAGATTTTCTCAAATCTTCCACTGTAGGGAAAATCCAGAACACCACTCTCTCGCTGCTGAAGTCCGTTTTTCTGACGTCATTAGACGATGATAAAAAAGAAGAAGAAAAAAAAATGGACCGCAGAACCACTTGGTCGACTCCTTTTATTATGTCCAATATTTCGGTCCAAGACCTTCCTCTGGGACACGAGCTGCAGACATATATGTACCACTTTATCGTACTCACGCATAAGATTTTATGCTATCGAATAAAATTCACTAACAATTAAAGCCATTGATTACAACAGGGCAGGGGAGGGAGGGGAGGGGAGAGTCGTGGGTGTCGCGACACATATTTTGTCCTCGATCTATGTTAGATCTGGGAGAGTTTTCATAGCGCTGTGGGTGTGTTGTGCTGAGTAACGTGCCGCCGGTTTAGTGTACTGTTTGAAATTTTGTGCAGCGCGCGCTGTGTTCATCCCGCGGTGTCGCTCCGTGTGTGTTGAACTGGGGGGGCCCCTGGATTTGTCAGATGCAATGATGAGCTCGGACGTGTGACGACCTGTTGGATGTACCGTATGGTAGTAACTGTTTTGTTACTCAGAATCTTTGCCGCACTTTTGTGTAGGGTTTGCAGTCATCAGAGGAAGTGGTGCCTTCCATGTAAGTACTTTTTGTAGTATAAAAGGTTGTTGTTGTTTTTTTTGTGATAGTGATAGTTGTTTGTGCGTTGCAGTTTGTGTTTTGTGGTAAGGGGAGGGAGGGGGAAAACCTGGATGGAAAAGGTAAACGGAATGGAGGGGGAAGGTGTTGGTGGAGTTTGATGTATTTTTTTATGCTCATTTTTCATTTGCCTTTAATTTCGATCATCCTTTCATTCATTATTTTACAGTCATGTTTCATCTGTTTTGTCTTTTAGATCTGTATAGGCCTAACTGATTTGGTACTGGAATGTGCTATGTTCTGGATAATAGTTATGTGACTTTTTGATGTGAAGGTTTATGTTTGGCCGTGGTATTATTAGGACCGTGGTTTCATGTTCTTTGAGTTCGGAAGTGAATTGTGTGAGAGAGGACATGAGAAGAAGAATGTTGAATAAGAGCTGAAAGGTTTATTTGTTTACGTTGTGATGATGTTCTTAACACCGGGCATTTCAGGCCTGACGTTTTCTGTGTGCACATTTGCTGTCTGGGACGGCAAACAGCGGCCAGCATCTCGCCGCCAGACTGCGGACCGGAGCCAGGCAAGCAGGAACGCGGGGGTCCTTGCGTCACCAGAGTCGGCTGTTGCTGATCGGCGCTTCTACATCCCGGTTGCTGTTGGGTCGTCCGGTGGCATTCCGCAGAGGGGAGAGGGTGGAATCTTCCTCGCCCCTGCCTGCACCTTCACCACTCAGATTGGAGTGATTCTTCCTTCTGCCTCTTCATCATTCCCCCTAGCCTTGCCCTTCCTACGACACCACTCTACTGCACGGCAAAGAAAACACACGACACCATGCATTGTAAAATGCATTTGCCAAATCGCTCATAAATACAAGAGTTGGATAATCTTGTCCATCATTAACCTCTTTCAGTGCACTAAGAAATACTTGTAAAGCTTCTGTGTCCTCCTTATTCGAAACTGCCCATGCTACTGGAATAGCTTCACCAAAATCATCAATAACAAGGATATAAATTAATAGAAATTCATACTGTGTTGTTGAATGAGTGGAATCAACACAGATCATCTTATGTGAAAAGCGTTTCATCATTTCCTTTTGAAATGCAGTTTGAATGCACAGTAGGAAGTCATTCTGCTAGCAAAACAGTAGATCCAGTAGATCAGATGAAATCAGTCGAACTGGAAGCGGACAATGGCCGGCTTAAAGGAGCGGGAAAAGAGCAAACGAACGCCTCGCGGTAAAAGAATGCGATACTTACCAAGACAAGAGTATAGTAATCCGCAACACCATCAGTTGATCGGGCGTACATGTTCATGGAATGGTTTGCCCACGCAGTATGCTAAATTTACCCGAAAGGGTATTCCTCAAACAAAATGGCGGCGAATACGTCATCTATAAACAGCCAATCAGAATTGGGTGTATGGGTCTCCGTTTAGCTGCAAGTCTCTACTGCTTGCGGTTAAGGGTGGCGAGGGGCAATCATCGCATCGTAAACGATCACCCATCATCATCCATCGCCCTCTCTTGATTCTGCCCTTCATTGCCGTTCTTCCCTTACAGTGCGGGTAGTCAAGGGAGATCATCATCCCATTGTGCGTATCCTTGTGACATCAGCAATTTGTGAATGTGCTGTGGGGGGAGGAACCACTGCTACGTCATTTTTATCAGTAGGCCTATAGTGTGTGACCAGAACCGGGAGCTACCTACACTGACCGGTCTGTTATATATAAACCATTAAGCAGTGCCGATTCCTTAATAAGTTTTGTGCTCTGCTGAAGTTGGACATATTGGGTGTTGTATTGGTGTATAGTTGATGTATGTACTGGCATTGTTATTTGGGTGTTGTAATTTGATATTTTCATCCCCCATGCAATCATTACTGTAACATTTTGTCACCATTGCCCTTCTTTTGTTATTGTTATTATTGCAGCTGAGCAACAGGTCCGGGTGTCACCTCCAGCGTTCATTTCATTCTGATTGCTCTCATTTTATATCCCTCGTATCATCACTTATCCCTATATTTTTTTAAATTCTATTTTGTTGTTTGTTATGTGTTGCTAATTAGTTAATAAGATTTTCTTTGTGGTGTTAAACTTTCTCTGTGAGTTCCTGACTCCTTCTGTATGAGAGGGTAGGTCCTATCCTAAACGGGTCTGGCGCGACAGTGGGGGGCTCAAATGGAAGGGAATATCCAGGCACCGTTCATTTGTGACGGACAAAATAATAAAGTCGTATGGTGGGGAGAGGGGGGGGGGGGGGGGGCGCGAAGAATGAGAGAGAGAGGGGAGGTGGTGATTAGGAGGACAGAATAGAGCGAATGGGGAGGGAGTAATGTTTAGAAGGGAATATAGAAGGGGGGGGGGGGGACCATGAATGGAGGGGGGGGGGGGGGGCGGAAAGTGCAAGGGAAGGGGAAGGGTAAAGAGGAGTTGTACTAAAAACAAGGAGTGGAGGTAGAAAATGAGAGAATGTTAAGGGACAGGTAAGAAATTCAGGGTTGGGAAGGAGGGGGAGGGGATGGAGGAAAAGAGGGGTGGGGAAGGGGAATGAGGGGTGGGAAGGAGGGTTGTAAGGGAAAAGTAGCAGGAACAGGGTGGAGGGTGGAAAGGGGGGGGGGGTAGGGAGAAAGGAGGTGGAGGAGGAGGGGAAAGGGGGAGGAAGGAGAGGGGAGGAGGAAGGGGAGGAGTGAGATTGTAGGGAAGTGGGGGAATCCTTACATGTGTCGGTTCCTGAATATCTACAAAGACCTTTCAGATTCTGATATCTAACAATAAAATACACATGTCATTCTGTCTTGCTGACAATAACATACATATATGTCATTCTATCTTGCTATCGTTGGATAACAGAATAAGGTATCGGAGCAATCTTATAATCACCACAAATATGCATAAAAATACATGTGCCTTACACTACACCCATTCCATTTCATCATATTGTAATGCATGAACAGACATCAATGCAGGCAAATGAGCAATTATTTATCATGATAAAGATAATAGGAAGAAGAAGAACAAGAAGAAGACGAAGAAGGAGAAGAAAAAGAGGAGGAGAGGGAACATGAGAAAACCAAGATTAGGCATAAGATTAAGAGCAATCAAAACGAGAAGAAGAGCACGAAGAACAAGAAGGAGAAAGAGCATGAAGACGAGGAGGGGGAAGGGGGAGGAGTGGACAACGTGGACTATAGACTCAGGGAAATCAGTGGAATACTTAGATGTCAGAGTTACTCAGACAGACGAAGGTAAATTAAGAACGGATGTCTTTTATAAAAATTCGCACAGTTACTTACCCCCCTACTCATGTCACCCTCCATCTGTCTTTAAAGGTATGCTTATTGGTATGGGTAGAAGACTTAGGGCGATATGTTCAGAAGAAGATATATTAGAAAAGAGAGTACACGAATATGCAAAATATCTCGTTACTTCAGGTTGGAAATTGGAGGGTGCGTTAAAAGGTCTTAGAGAAGGTGCCAGTGTGCCCAGAAAGAAAGCCTTGTAGAAACGTTCAAAAAACACAGAAGAAATTGGATTGGGTTACTACTTGGGACCCAAGAGTTCCAGATAAATCAAGTATAATAAGAAACAATCTGAAGTTGTTGTACAAAAACCCAGAGAATTTAAAAATGTTTCCGAAGAAGTCTATCATTGCAGGAAACAGGAGAGCCAAAAACTTAGGTGAAATATATAAACCATCAGTCCCAAAACGTACTCTGCAACATGGCCCTGAAAACAGTAGAGGATTTTTCAAATGTGACAGGAAGTGTGACACGTGTGTACATTCCATAGACACTACATCTTTCAAGTCACGTTGGGATGGGAGAAGGTGGAACATAAGGTCTCATCTGAACTGTACCACACCTAATGTAATTGATATGATTCAGTGCAAATTACATCAAGATTTCCTCTATGCTTGGTCAACAGTAAATTTGAAAAAGAGATGGGCGAATCATAAAAGCGATGTTAAACTTAGTAAGACCAAAAAATGTACAGTTGCATCACATATGGCAAGTGAGAAGCATCCACAAGATCAGACTCTTATGTTCCTGAACATTATACCAATTGAGCATGTGTGGATAACAGAAAAATTGCTAGAAAGAGAACTGTATTGGCAGGCTAATTTGGGCACATTGTCAACAGGAGGGAATGAAAGGAAAGACTTTGCTTCAGTTATGAAAAAGAGAATCCAGTTCTGAGTGAGTAGAGGGGTGGAGGAGTTTAGATGGTCCTCATCACTTGCTGGGAGGGGTGTGGGGGGAGGAGGGGTGGAGGAGGGGGGAGTATGATAGAGTGTAATATATTATGAAAAATCTAAGATGACTCCAGAGGGATGTATAGGATTTTTGTAATCTTATTTTATATTATTATTAGAACAGTGATGATATTTTGTGCCTACTGTAATTCTAAAATAGTTCTAAAAAAACGTACTAAGGAATGCCTTCTTAGGAGAGAGAGAGAGAGAGAGAGAGAGAGAGAGAGAGAGAGAGAGAGAGAGAATGTGTTTGCATGTTTGTTTACCTGATTACAGTGTGGGCTAAATAGAAGATAGGTTGTAGTAAACAGTGTTTACAAAAAACTTTTTTTTTTTCAGCTCACAACAATGTAATAAGCAGTGGATGGTTGTCTTCAGCACCAGTGTGCAATGTGAAACAAGACAATACAGTTGTACTGGTAAGTTTTTAACACTGAGATGTTTTAACTCCGTTTTATTGGTAGTTTATTCTTATATAACATTCTTAAAAGTAATATAGGTACAGTGTATTATTATTTAGGATGGCAGTTTGCATTGTGTAAGATGTGAGTGGAGTTGTGCTTATGGTTTAGCTTAACCCCTTTACTGCTATTGTGTGGCAGCTTCTATGACTTCCCGTGTGCCATTGCTGATGTTTTGCGGGTTCTAGTTACTATAGAATTTTTACCTATAACTCCAAAAAATATTTATCAAAAGAAACTGAAAGTTTTGGGGCTGAATGTCAGATGATTTTTGTTATCTAAGGAATTCCTCATGCCTCCTCCCCCATGCACACCCCACATTGGGGGGGGGGGGGTGGGGGGGGAGTGCTATTATATGTGAAAGGGGAGCCTATCAGTGGGTGAGTGAGGGGGTGGAGATGTATATACTGTTAATGGACTCAACTTTTAGATGTGAACCTGGGGCAGCCATGATAATGATATGGTGGTATGTTGTGAGTGTGTGTGTGTGTGTGTGTGTGTGTGTGTGTGTGTGTGTGTGTGTGTGTGTGTGTGTTGTTGGTTGTGCGTGTGTGTGTGGTTGGGTGGGTGGGAGTGTGCATATACATGACTGTTTGTGTGTGTAAAAATGGGTCGGGGCGGCTTTCTTCAGTTGTGTGTATTTGTGTTGCAGATTTCTGACGAAGCTTAAATAAAAGGTGAAAGCTTAAAATACATGAAGAGTGTGTAGTTGGTGTGCCTGCTTTTATTTTTGTATGTATGTATATATATATTATATATATATATATATATATATATATATATATATATTATATATATATATTAGTGTGTGTGTGTGTGTGTGTGTGTGTGTGTGTGTGTATAGATAAAGTATTTTCAAATGAGTATGATATTAGGATTCGAAGGGGAAAATTCTGGATGAGCAAACTCAAAACTATTTATCCTTTAGGCCTCGGCACACTTGAGTAACTCCTCTTCTTTTTGGTTTAAAGTCTATCTGCATATTTCCCTATCTACCATTATATTTTATGCTGTCAGACAGATGTGTGTGTGTGTGTGTGTTGTGTGTGGTGCGAGCGCGCGCGAGTGCACGCGCGCATGTACGCGTGTGTGCGTGCGCATGTGGGCACGCGCGGTTGCGTGTGTGTGTGTGTGTGTGTAGGTATGTATGTGAGTGCGTGCGTCATTATGTGTGAGCGCATGCATAAGTGTGTATTATACTTAAGTAATTAGTATGTATTTATATGCATTATAGTAATGTTTGACGAGATGGTGGAATTTGAGTATGTATATGATATACATGAAGTTGGAAATCATGTAGGGAGTATGTAGTCTGTCAGCACGTTTTCTCCCCATCCTTCTCCTCGTCGACGTTTCTGCCCTCTATTTCTCCATCGTCGCAATCCATCCCCGCTCCCCCACCCCTTCCCCTTCTCCCTCACCCATTTATTTCCCTACTCCCCAACCCTCACCTATCCTCCTTCAAACCTCTCCCCTCCCTCTCCAACGTACCCATCCACTACCCCACCCCAGCACTCTCCTTCCTCCCCCCCCCCCCCCCCCCATTTCCCTCAACATTTCTGCATTTTTTCTATCCTTCCCTCTAAACTCCCCCTAGGTGTAATTATATATCCTAGAAACTTCCCTACCTTCCTCTCTGTTTCTTTCTGCCTATCCCTATAATTATTTGTTTCTGTCTGTCTGTCTGCCTGCCTGTCTGTCTGTATAGATGTCTATCTGTCCCTCCCCCCCCCCCTCTCCCTCTTCCTCTCTCTCTCTCTCTCTCTCTCTCTTCTCCACTCTCTCTCTCTGTCCCTATGTCTGTCTGTCTCGCTCTTTCTTCATCCTTCAACCTCCCCCCCTCCCCCCCCCCCTCCCCTTTCCACCCCCCCTTCCCCCCCTTCCCCTTTCCACCCCCCCTCCCCCCCCTTTTAACTACAATATTCGTATCATTGCCCCGTCCTCTGTGTGTGCGTGTGTGTGTGTGTGTGTTCTACGCAGGCGCTCGTGCGTTTGGGTGTTTGTGAGCATGTACACATTGACGTGAGCTCAGAACAATAATGTTCCCGTGCGTGGTCTGCTTTTCTTCATCCCCCATGAAACAGGCACCTGGTGGAAGTTTTTCTTTTGCTGCTTCTCCGAACGTGGAATTCCCCCCCCCCCCCCCCCCCCCTCTCCCTGCACGCTCTCTCTCTCTCTCTCTCCCCTCTCTCTCTCTCTCTCTCTCTCTCTCTCTCTCTCTCACGTTGCATATGTCAAGATCGTGGTCTGGTGGCAATCAAAATGATGGTCAACCTATTGTCAATCCGCACCCTTTGGCCCCCTCACCCTTCACTCCCATCCTAATTTTATGTTTCCTATTGATGCAGTGTTTTATACTCAGCGTTTTATTTTAAAGTTAAAACATTTTGATTAAGGTGCCTTTTTCCAACTGCATACATTCGTGATTCGTGTTCAGGATCTGAGGGTGGAGAATGCGAGCTTTTTACAGTCACAGTCTGTACCCCCTGACGAAGGCAAATAAAGCCGAAAATTTAGGAAATTTTAATCTTGTTTGTTTGGATTTTTATCTACTTTGACTGTATATATATATATATATATATATATATATATATATATATATATATATATATAACATTCAAGAATCAAAAAGAAACTGTGGGGAGGGACTTATTTGGGTGGTGGTGGTGGGGGGCGTGCTTAATCTATTTGAGATCCTGTTATAATAATTGACTCATGATTTATTGCAACATTGTTTATCATTCTAAAAGAGGGGGTGGGAAAATAATTTTTTATCCATTAACCTTTATCAGTCAGTCATGGGTTCCGACGGTCACGCCGATCGACAGTGGCCACACCAGGTCTGATAACCTGTAAGTTACAGTAACATTGTATTCACTGTGGTAAATCATACTGGACTCTTCTTAAAGAGGTGAATTCTTTTCTGGTGTTCAAGCCGCTAAAAACAGTTCCTAGATTACACATCCAGAATATCTCTCTTTCTCTAAAAGTTTATCTTCGTCAAAGACTTTATCAATTGCTATTATCTGTAGAAATTCTAAATTTCCAAATTCTGGATGAGGTGTTGAACAAACATGTTTAGCAACTGTGCATTTGTTTGTTTTCTGCAATTTAATGTCGGGATTTGTGATTTGCCCATCTTAATTTTAGATTTTTAGTTGATCCTACGTACCAATGATCAGGATGTGTTTTGCATCTTATGATATAGACAACGTTCTTTGTTCTGCAGTTTAAATTATGTTGTATGTGCCATTTCCTTTTGTCCCAGGGTGAAATGAGAGTCTTAAGATGTTCTCCATGATTACAGTGTCACATGTCGAGGAATCGCACAGGAAATATCCCGATTCTAGTTTCGGGCCGTGTTCTACAAACCTTTTTGGGACAGTGGGTTTGTATATTTCACCAAGGTTTTTTCTGCATCTATCTGCTGCAATGATTTGTTTCTTGGGGGAAAATAGTTTTGTTTAGGGGATTTGAATATAAACTACGGAGATTTTTTCGGATAATTTCAGATTTGGATGGGTATCTTGGATCGTATTTTGTTACCCATGCTATTTGTTTCTTGGGTTTTCGTCTTGGTTGTGTTACTATACTTTCCCTATCTTTGTTTGCTCCTTTTCTCAATTCTTGTTTCGCTCTGTTGAAATCCCAACCTGACATTGCAAAATATTTGGCAATTTCCGCAATTCTTTCTTCTAAGACATCATCATCACTAGACAACATTCTTAATCTGGTTCCTACATTGGTGATCAACCTTTTAAAAACAGTTGGAGCATGGCAGCTATTTGGTGGTAAGTAAGCATGGTTACGTTTGGAAAAAACATCTGTTGTAATTTTGCCTTCTTGTGTCTTGAGTGTAACATCTAAAAAAATCACTGCCTTACCAATACTTACGACCCATTTTACAGATGGTGGATTGAGCTCTTGTAGATGTTTTTTCAAATTCCTGGGCATACTTTTCATCAGGTAAAATGGTTAATCCATCATCTCTAAAACGACTCCAATTTAAGTGGATGTTTTGTTCCTGTTCTTCTTTCGGTAAAAGGAACCTACTAACGCGGCAGGTGTTGTTTCTACTAATTTGTTATCTAGTTCATCCATATAAATATCAACATAGTCACATGGGTGTGCCGGTCCCATAGCGGTGCCATGATTTGGAGCAGCAAAAGTTGTATTATTTTTTCCATCCATGTATTGGCACACATTTGTTTCTAGACAAGCTCACTGAGCGAAAATTTGTGAAGACAAAAAATGAAACTGAACAACACTGTGTTTATATCTGTGTGTATATATATATATATATATATATATATATATTGTGTGTGTGTGTGTGTGTGTGTGTGTGTGTGTGTGTGTGTGCGTGCGTGCGTGCGTGCGTGGTGTGTGTGTGTGTGTGTGTGTGTGTGTGTGAATCATGAATTGCACGCCTGGGGTTACGGCGTACGTTATTCTACTGTATTGACATTGTTGTATATTGCTGTGTTTTTGTGTATTTGTGTTCTGATGGCTTGGGCAGCATAAAAAAAAGAAAACGTTGATTTGTTGTCTGGTTGTCCATGTTTCGAATGGTGTGGGTGTGTGTGAATCCCTCACGCTGTCTTCATGTGTAATTGAAAACATAACATATCGAAGCACCTGGACCCATGGTTCTTGTCATGACCTCGCAGTTGTCTGGATACATCACACTGGGAAATAAAAGTGAGAATGATACCGGTCCGTGGTGGCAGGACATAGATGGACCATTAAACTCAACACTCATGGTCAGTTTCAAACCGTTCGACAGTGGTGCTGGAGGCGTATATCTGTTTCGGTATAAAAAGACATACAATCGTTCAGCTGGATATTTAAAACAAAGAAGTCAAAGAGTGAGGCTCTGGGACGCAGATGACATTGAGTCCAACTCTCACAAGGTGTACAATGTTAATGACTCCACATTTGTTGTGGAGGCCCTTGGAAAATATTATCACATTTTGCGCTTCCAGTTTTTCTTTTCTTTCTTTCCAGAGGGCAAAGGACCCCAAACTCTATCATCCGGATTGTTGAATTGCTCAGTGGAGCTCTATTCCAGCTTTCAGCATCACGTGACTTGTAACCTAAAGACAGAGTGTGACGACGGACGAGATGAAACAGAACACTGTCCCTTCAGCAGTGCTGACTGCCAGGGTCTCATTGCATGGTGTGGTCAGTGCTACAAAGTTATTTGGGATGTGGGCAAAATTCAAGGAGGTAAAACACACGGCAATGAAAGCGCTAATGAACATTGCGGGTTGTCAGGTGGCATTCCCAAGATTCCTACATGTCGGAATGATCTGTATGAAGTTCTTACCACAGAATCAGAGAGACACTGGAGAAACTCATATTTCTGCGTTGGTTTGTATTTTAATGATAAGGCAATGCCTAGTGTGTATAAAAACAGTGTATATCATGAAGACAGAACTGTATTCCATCATCATTTCAAGGTACACAACATTGACGAAGGTAACAAAATGATTTCCTTTCTTTCATTACGTTCAATGGCTCTCTGGATTTCGGATGATACCAGGTCATGTGCGACCATCTGTGAAATCAGAATAAACAAGACTAAAGACAATTCTGGGGCTCGAAACGAACTTGTTTCTGTTAGTACAGAAGTACCACTTTCGAAAAGGGAATACTCTGTAACTGTATGTACTGAGGATCCTTTGATACAGAAGTATTTGTCGTGCGGCTCGACCCAAGAGAAACTGTGTCATGAACAATGCACATCCGTCTGTCATTCTCCTGAGCAAATCTCTGACATCAACTTGTTGAACGCCAGGACTAATTGTATTTCTGCACTTCCTACATTCAAGTGCAATGATGAACTCACCATGACCCTGTCATACAGCCTTGTCTGTGACTTCACAGCTGACTGTCTGGATTCCAGAGATGAGTCCTTCTGCAAGCATCCCGTTTGTACTAAAACATTTTTCACGTGCACTACTGGTCAGTGTGTTTCATACGACAACATGTGTGACGGGTTGCCTGACTGTGTGGACGAATCAGATGAAGTTTTGTGTTATCGAGTAAGCGGGATTGTTGATTCTCTTACTATACAACGCGTTCCGTATCCTGCTCTCGTCGATTTTGATGGAATATCTAGGTTTACAGCAGTACAAATGAAGTCAAATGACTCCTGTCCTGACAGTCACTATCGTTGTCCAGGTCACCTAAACGACTGTCTGCCCCTATACACACGGTGCAATGGAATGTATGACTGTATAGAGCGTCAGGACGAAGAGAGGTGTGAACAAATGACATGTCCAGGACTTCTCCGATGCCGGTTATCACAGATATGTGTACACAGTGACCACGTCTGTGATGGCTGGCCTCACTGTCCAATGCATGATGATGAATTATGGTGCACCATTGAATGCCCTGAACATTGCCTTTGTCAGGCTTATAGTTTTCAGTGTGTCCAGCCTTTCAATGCAAACTTATTTCCTCAAATCCGATTTTTGGATGCCTCCGGTTCAACAATGACACTGTCTGATGTGAGCAATTGTTTCTATCTTTTTTATCTGATTCTTATCAAATGTTCACTGACTGTCTTACCCGAAATGAAATTGCTAAATTTGAGATTTATTGACCTCAGTGAGAACGAACTGCGCTATGTTAATATGTCTTGTTTCTTTGGCTTGGAAAACATACAATCATTGTCCCTCTCTAACAATCCGATTATGACCCTCTTTGCTGATCTTTCTTCTAATATCCAGACTACAACCCTCACATCGATAGATCTGTCACAGACAGAACTGACAGTACTAGACTCCAAAGTATTTGCAATCTTTCCTCGCTTACAAGAACTAAATTTGACTTCCACTTCTATTCATACTATCAGTCCCAATGGTTTTCAGTATATTCCACACCTGACTGAATTATACATGGACGGCAGTCCTTTGGAAACGTTTCCAGCAGACATTTTCAAAGACCTTTTCCATCTGCGTTTCGTTTCGGCACAGAACTATAAGTTGTGCTGCAATAGAATACTGCCTAGTAAATTTGATGGCTCAGACTGTCATGCCCCTAAAGATGAAATTTCCTCCTGTGAGGATTTACTACAGTCATGGACCTACCGTGGGTTTCTGTGGCTGATGACCTGTCTGGCAGTGTCAGGCAACCTCTTCTGTTTCTGTGCACGTGTTTTTGTAAAGAGAATGGCTTCCTCTAGTGGATTCACCGTGTTTGTCACAAACCTGACCATGGCTGACTTTCTGATGGGAGCTTACATGACTATTATAGGAGTGGCTGATGAACAGTTCCGTGGCAAATATCTCCATTATGACGACCTATGGAAAAACAGTGTGAGCTGCAAGGTGGCTGGGTTTCTGTCTCTGTTGTCTTGTGAAGTATCAGCCCTGATCATCTGCTTGATCACACTGGACCGTTTTGTGGTCATCTGCTTCCCATTTAGTACACTGCGCTTTGGAAAATCATCTGCAGCTGTGGTCTGTCTGTTGACCTGGTTGGTTGGCTGGTGTTTTGCCCTGATGCCTTTGCTTCCAGTGACATCACACTGGGAGTTTTACAGCCAGACAGGTATTTGTATTCCATTACCGGTAACGAGACAAGATTTCAAAGGAAAAGTGTATTCTTTCAGTGTATTGATTGCCTTCAACTTTATTTTGTTTTTGTTCATCTCCATCGGCCAGGCATCGATCTACTGGTCAGTACAAAACAATAGTTTTAAAATCAACTCCACCAAAGTGTCACGGGACATGACCATAGCTCGGCGGCTGATCACTATTGCACTAACAGATTTCATGTGTTGGTTTCCTATTGGCCTGTGTGGAATGTTAGCATCAGCTGGTATTCCAGTCCCAGGACAAGTTAATGTGGCCCTGGCGATATTTATAATGCCTTTAAACTCTGCCATTAATCCCTTCATGTATACATTTAATTTATGGGTCGAAAAGCAGAGAAAATCCCAAGAATCCGAACTTCTTGACTGGATAAAAACCCATGCAGATTTGGTTTATGACAAACAAGCTTCATGAGATACTGCCCAAATATTTCTTTAAGTCACTGGATTTTAGATCCTATATATAACATGTCATGAACAGTAGATGTGAAATCATTCAAATATGTCTGTACAACCAGCCTCATGGCACAGCTAATACATTGTGTTCTGGCCTGATGATTTTGTATAATGCCTTTAAGTTCTGCTTGTGACCCCTTCCTGTCTATGTCGAACACATGGGCTGTAAGGTAGAGAACTGTAAACAACTGAGACTTCTACAGTGGATCCAAACCCAAGCTGATCTATGTAATGACGAACATGCTTGATCATTTTCTGTCGGAATAAATCTTACTGATACTATCTATTGAGAGCTTTTCTATTTATAAAATCTTAGACAATAAATAATTGAAAGAGTGTCTCAATGGCAGTAGGTACTGATGTTTCCCTTCAGATTTCCAAGCAGAATATAGCTGCCGTGATCGATGCAAAACTGTCCATGCATTTTCTTGTCAATCCAATCTGTTTGTTCTCCAACTGGCAACCAAGGAATATTGCATGCACTCGTCCAACTGGCAACCAAGGAATATTGCATCCATTCGTCCAACTGGCAACCAAGGAATATTGCATCCATTCGTCCAACTGGCAACCAAGGAATATTGCATGCACTCGTCCAACTGGCAACCAAGGAATATTGCATCCATTCATCCAGCTGGCAACCAAGGAATATTGCATCCATTCGTCCAACTGGCAACCAAGGAATATTGCATGCACTCGTCCAACTGGCAACCAAGGAATATTGCATGCACTCGTCCAACTGGCAACCAAGGAATATTGCATGCACTCGTCCAACTGGCAACCAAGGAATATTGCATCCATTCGTCCAACTGGCAACCAAGGAATATTGCATCCATTCGTCCAACTGGGAACCAAGGAATATTGCATGCACTCGTCCAACTGGCAACCAAGGAATATTGCATGCACTCGTCCAACTGGCAACCAAGGAATATTGCATGCACTCGTCCAACTGGCAACCAAGGAATATTGCATCCATTCGTCCAACTGGGGTCCAACGAATATTGCATCCATTCATCCAGCTGGCAACCAAGGAATATTGCATCCATTCGTCCAACTGGCAACCAAGGAATATTGCATGCACTCGTCCAACTGGCAACCAAGGAATATTGCATCCATTCGTCCAACTGGCAACCAAGGAATATTGCATCCATTCGTCCAACTGGGAACCAAGGAATATTGCATCCATTCGTACATCTTTCTCACCCTCAAGCTGTGATTCAAGTAGTAACTTCCCTGAATCTGTTAAACTAAACACTGTCATTCATTCTCGCTGGTCAGAGTTAACCTAAATACTGTCACTGATTCTCGCTGGTTAGAGTTAACCTTAATACTGTCATTGATTCTCGCTGGTTAGAGTTAACCTTAATACTGTCATTGATTCTCGCTGGTTAGAGTTAACCTTAATACTGTCATTCATCCTCGCTGGTAAGAGTTAACCAATATTGTCATTTTATCCTTGCTGGTTAGAGTTAACCTAATTACTGTCATTCATCCTCGCACGTTAGAGTTGACCTATATACTGTCATTCATCCTGTCTGGTTAGACTTAACCTAAATACTGTCATTCATCCTATCTGGTTAGAGTTAACCTTAATACCATCATCCATCCTATCTGGATATGGTTAACCTGAATATTGTCATTAATCTTATCTAGTTAGAGTTAACCTAAATACTGTCATACATCCTATCTGGTTAGAGTTAACCTTAATACCATCATCCATCCTATCTGGATATGGTTAACCTGAATATTGTCATTGATCTTATCTAGTTAGAGTTAACCTAAATACTGTCATTCATCCTATCTGGTTAGAGCTAACCTAAATTATGTGGTTCATCCTATCTGGTCAAAGTTAACCTAAATGCTGTCATTCATCCTATCTGGTTAGAGCTAACCTAAATACTGTCATTCATCCTCTCTGGTTAAAGTTAACCTAAATACTGTCATTCATCCTTGCCGGTTAGAGTTAACCCAAACACTATCATTCATTCTCGCTGGTTAGAGTTAACCTAAATAGTGTCATTCATCCTCGCTGGTTAGAGTTAACCTGAATGCTGCCATTCATCGTATCTGGTTAGATTTAACCTAAATACTGTCATTCATCCTCTCTGGTTAGAGTTAGCCTGATTACTGTCATTCGTCCTATCTGGTTAGAGTGAACCTAAATATTGTCATTCATCTGATCTAGTTAGATTTAACTTAAATACTGTCATTCATCCTATCTGGTTAGAGTGAACCTAAATACTGTCATTCATCCTATCTGGTCAGAGTTAACCTAAATACTGTCATCATTCTCTCTGGTTAGAGTTAACCTAAATACTGTCATTCATCCTATCTGGTTAGAGTTAACCTAAATACTGTCATTCATCCTATCTGGTTAGAGTTAACCTAAATAGTCATTCATCCTGGCTGGTTAGAGTTAACCTGAATACTGTCATTCATCCTGGCTGGTTAGAGTTAACCTGAATACTGTCATTCATCTTCGCTGGTTAGAGTTAGCCTAAATACTGTCATCCATCCTCGCTGGTTAGAGTTAAACTAAGTACTATCATTCGTGGTCGCTGGTTAGAGTTAACCTAAATATTGTCATTCATCCTATCTGGTTAGAGTTATCTTAAATACTGCCATTCATCGTCGCTAGTTAGAGTTAACTTAAGTATTGTCATTTATCCTATCTGGTTAGAGATAACCTAAATACTGTCATTCATCGTATCTGGTTAGAGATAACCTAAATACTGTCATTCATCATATCTGGTTTCTGTTAACCTAAATACTGACAATCAATTTCGCTGGTTAGAGTTAACCTAAATACTGTCATTCATCATATCTGGTTAGAGTTAACCTAAATACTGTCATTCATTCTCGCTGGTTTGTGTTAAAATAAATACTGTTATTCGTCTTTTCTCGTTAGAGTTAACCTATATACTGTTATTCATCCTGTCTGGTTAAAGTTAACCTAAATACTGTCATTTATCCTATCTGGTTGGAGTTAACCTAAATTCTGTCATTCATCCTGTCTAGTTAAAGTTAACCTAAATACTGTCATGCATCCTATCTGGTTAGAGTGAACCTACATACTGTCATTCATCCTATCTGGTTAGAGTTAGCCTAAGTGCTGTCATTCATCCTATCTGGTTAGGGTAACCTAAACACTGTCATTCATCCTCTCTAGTTAGAGTTAACCTCAATACTGTCATTCATCCTGGCTGGTTTGTCTTCCATTGAAATGTGTTATGTGTAGCAAGACACTACGACCTCTTGGTTGTCACGAAGTCAAAGCAACATCATATAACTCCGTTCATGATAATGATTCACATGCTGCTCATCGCCTGTCACAGTAGACTGACGTCTGTGCTGGGAATCAGTTCTCCATCGCCTGTCACAGTAGACTGTGGACGTCTGTGCTGGGAATCAGTTCTCCATCGCCTGTCACAGTAGACTGTGGACGTCTGTGCCGGGAATCAGTTCTCCATCGCCTATCACAGTAGACTGTGGACGTCTGTGCTGGGAATCAGTTCTCCATCGCCTGTCACAGTAGACTGAGGACGTCTGTGCTGGGAATCAGTTCTCCATCGCCTGTCACGGTAGACTGAGGACGTCTGTGCTGGGAATCAGTTCTCCCATCGCCTGTCACAGTAGACTGAGGACGTCTGTGCTGGGAATCAGTTCTCCATCGCCTGTCACAGTAGACTGAGGACGTCTGTAGAGAACTATAAAATAGGCATTCTGGCTCACCCACCTCCGCCAGCTCCAACCGGCTAAAGCCGGTTTCGCTGCTGCTCCGGCGGCTTACCCAGAATGCCTATTTTATAGTTCTCTAATAGTAAACACTTTACAAACATACATAATGTGTAGGATTATCTGTTTTATAGTTCTCTGTCACTGGACCGTTAAGAAGTAAACAAACAAAACAATGGGGACTTGGTTAACCATGCCTTTATTCTTAGGAGGGCTATTTGTCAACCAAGTTGGGATTTCATTCTATTGTGAGGAATGACTGGCTATTGAAAGCTATCTGAATAGGGAGTGTCTGAAAAGGGGTGGGATGTGTGTTCACACAAGCGTAGAATCGTGGCACGTTGTTGAAGATTATTCTAAGCAGCCACCAAGTGCACTTATTCTCAAGAATTCTAGGATTCTAAAAATAGTACCGCTCACGCGTGAACGGTAGGTCTTCCAGACAAGCCAGCTCCGACAGATAGGATTCTAAAAATAGTACCGTTCACGCGTGAACGGTCTCAGCAATCGAGATATCACCCTCAGTTTACGGGAATAGGAAGGTGAGATTCTAATATGTTGTCTCAACCAATCTTTCCATTTTTGTCTTGAGTAATCTAGCAATTCTTGATGAACGGTTTGTGATTCAAGAAGTTCTATCTCTAATTCAGAAGAGATACTGTCTTGCGACATAACACAACACTGAAAACACGACTGCACTGCACACCCGCAAATGACAAGACAGCTAGGTTCAGTTGCTAACAACACAAGTGCTGGGCGGAAATGTCGTCACTGTTACTAATCAGCTGATTCTATCTAGTCTTGTGATTGGGGGAAGGTAAGAAACATGTTTTGATATGTTTGGAAATTTAGCCGCCTAAATTTATACAATGACGTCTAACGCCTGTACTGAACGACGCCGTCTAAATTTATACAATGCCGCGTGGCGGCCCGACGCCCTTATGTGTAACTTGACACGAACCAGCAAACAGTGCGACGCTTCGACTCGGCAATTATGCAGTTGAGTAAGCCGGGCCTAGAGTACTACATAAAGGCAGAAGGGAGTTGTCTCCCCGGAAAAGAATGTAACAATTAATTGTGAAAAAAATCGTCATTAAGTCGTTCTAGGTTCTTATTCAAGTCGGCATCACGTTCTTATTCAAGTTCTTATTTAAGTTCTTAACAAGTTTTTATTCAAGTTCTTAACAAGTCAACATCAAGTTCTTATTCAAGTACTTATTCAAGTACTTATTCAAGTTCTTAACAAGTCGTCATCAAGTCGTCATTAAGTTCTTATCAAGTCGTCATTAAGTTCTTATCAAGTTCTTATTTAAGTTTTATCAAGTCGTCATCAAGTCGTTATTAAGTTCTTATTCAAGTCACTTATAATTATTTATTAAGTTCTTGAAATATTATTCCATCTGAAATGGATCAAAATGATCTTTTGTTGTTGGCGGTTCTGGTATTCTTTTTTGTTCAGATTTTGTATTTAGTGGCTGTGATTTTTTGGGCTGCTTTGGTTTTTGCTGTCTTTCTTTATATGTTTTATAACCGTAATAACCACCCCCAGCAGCAATGACGCCAAAAATGCCAACTCTTTTAATCCAAATAATCCATGACGACTTTGGTGTTGTAGGTCTTGAATCAACTTGTGTATTTACAGCTGGCATTGAAACAACTGTTGGCGTTGGCGGTGTTATGTTTTCATTATGAGTTATATTCTGTGATTGCAACATTAATTTTTTTTGTTTGTTCCACTCTGCTAATTTTTTTCCTGCTGCAACGCGCCCAGGATGAGGAGGCTTTTTACTGGTCACTTTCTCCATCAATGTTTTCTGCTGATTTTCTGGCTCGGTCATTTTGAAGGGAAACAAAATCTATATGATTAAAAGTAATTAATCCCATGATTAATGGCGATAACAATGTTCCAAATCTGTAATATAGATCACATCCTAGAGACTCTAATGACTTTGTTAAAACGGGATCCTGCGTTAAATCATACATAAAATCTTGTTCAGAATCAATGGGAGCAAATCTACTAACTAGTTTAGTGTACAAACTAAGAACCGTTTGCCCAACACTTTTTACCATTCTTGACCCCAGTTGCGCTTCATACCTGTTGTGATACTTTACAATGTCTTGTGTCGACATCTGTTGAATCTGTTCTATGCTGAATTCATTTCCGAGGTACTGTTTTGTTTTTCCACACGCCGCCAAAGAATACAGCCTTTCCTTTTGGCGCATAATAGCTTGGTCATCAACTTGATCATTTGTAAGTTCAGGAAGTAAATCATCGCAGTTCATGTTTTATTAATAAATAAATATTATTTTATTTTTTAAAAATGAGCACCGAAAAAACTATTACTAACCTTGTATACCATTCTGCTGTTATTGGAGGCCTAAGTGTAGGATACACAATGCTTGGTAAAAGCCTGTTAAAAATAAAACCAGCAGATCTTGGCAAACTAGACTTTGAAGACTCAGCAAAGCTGATAGCTGTTATTACAGCTTCATTTGCTACGAAAGATTTTCTAGTTAAGCAAGGAATAATTCCAGACAGTATCAATATGTAAAATTAAAAAAAAACATTTATAAAAATGGCTTCACTCGTAATGATGATTGGTGGCGCTGTGGTTAATGCGCTTGCTTTTAGCGGAAGTAATTACGCATTTAGTAAACTACAAAATAACAATGAGAGAAAAAGACATAACAGAGCTATGGAGCAACTAGCTGCTGCACAAGACACCTATGAAAAGCAAAGAATGGAGCAGTTAGATTTTATTAACGACAGACTTAAACAACAGGGACATGCAGCTTACACATTTAAAGATGTTGACCAGGCAATAAAAGAATATTTTCTAGTGACAGGCAAACAAGTTGAAACATTGCGTCCACCAAAATTTAGCGACTTTTATCAACCATCAGAAAAACAAAAGATGCAAGAAATATTGTTTATTGTCTTTGGCATGACCGCTGTGTATTTTGTTGCACAAAGTATTGGCTGAATAAAAATGTACAAAATCTATTATTCTCCAAAAGGATATTGGAAGGGAATAACGGCAATTAAAAAGCTTAGCCAAGCAGCGGGAGTCAGTGAACAAACAGCAAAAGAATGGTTATCTAAACAAGCGATTTGGCAAATTTATTTACCAGCGCCTAAACGAATACAAAGACCACACTTTGTCAACACAATACCGAACGACACCCATCAAATGGATCTTCTATATTTACCCCATGATACGATTAGACGAAAAAGATTTAAGTACGCACTTACAGTCATTGACATAGCTTCAAGATACAAAGATGCTGAACCATTAACACAAAAGAGTGCTTCTGCTGTTGCTGTCGCTATACAACTGATATACCAACGAGGACCCTTAACTTATCCTCGCATGATCAAGTCGATGACGGAAAAGAATTTAAAGGTCAAGTGAATCAATTATTGTTAAAACATAGAGTTACCATTAAAAGAGGCATTCCGGGTGTTCACAGATCACAGGGTTTGGTTGAAAACTTTAACAAACAGTTATCTGAAAGACTTTTCTCCTACCAGTATCACAGAGAGCTGATTGACAATTCTCGCAACACAGAATGGGTTAGAAGACTGCCCTCAGTTTTGCGCGCAATGAATAATGAAGAATTTAAAGGTCTAAAACCAGTACAAGCAATCAGAAAACAAACAATAAATGTTGTTGAAGGAGAGTCTTCATCAAGCAAACTATTACCATTTGGTTTGAAAGTGAGATACCTTTATTCGCCGGGAGAAGCGGAAGGGGACACTCGCATCAGGGCAACAGATCCAGTTTGGAGTGTTGATCCATATGAGATAAAAAAAATTGTGAAAATGAATCCGCCCGTGTATTATTTACGAGAAACTGACACAACAAAACGACCAGCCCCTCAAAGATCTTTTGTGAAGGAAGAACTGCAGATAATCCCACCAGACACAGTTCCGCTTTAACTGATTTACGTAAATATATTTGAGTTAAAATGGAAGCTCAAAAAAAATTATTTGCGTATAGATTTATTATTAAAACAATGATAAAGAATAAACTACCCATTGATCCTAATTTATATGAAAAAATCAAAAATCTTGAAAAAATCAAAAATCTTGAAACAACAACCACAAATAATCCAGCTATACTGGATAAAGAAATTACTGAGTATCTAATTGCGCTTGACCAAATGTCCTCCAGTGCCCAATTGCATATGAATACTCTGGATTAACAAATACTCGTTTAGTGTTTGTTCTATCTAATGACTTCTTTGTTACAACAGTTGTGTTAATCTCATGTAGATTAGATCGCAGCTTGTAATTGTCATGATGAAAAGTTTTATTGCCAAACAATGCTTCTTTGTAATTGTCATGTGATATGTTTGACTGCACAACACTGCGAGATATTCCCTTTGCTTTTTTAACAGTTTTTGTTTGGCTAGCGAGACTGTACATTTCCGACCTTAAACCAACAAACTCCTTGATCACACCTCCAGATAATTCATCCTTCATCTTACCTAAAACCTTCTTATTAATAACTGAATGCAAAGGTGAATCTTTAGGGTAATCAGATGTGTCGTACCATCCAGCATGCTCTTTTGCTACTTCTAATTCCATGTCTTTGTAAAAATCTTCAGTAGGGATGTCGATTACAAATGAATCTGTATCTGTGTACAGAACTCTGGACTCCGGATACAAGGGTTTAAAGTAGTCATAAAGAAATTCTAACATCAAAAGCTTCGACAGCTCTAAAACAGTAAACCCAATAAAAACAGGTTTGTCCAATTTGACTTTCTTTTTTTTCATCATTATGCCAAAAAGCTGATCATGAAATCTTCTGAAGTCCTGATAATTAGGTTTTGAAGTCAACTTAATTGCAACGTTTTCTCTGGTGACCAATCTAACATCTTTACGCTTGTGCGGATTCTCCATAGTCTTTCCAAAACAGCTGTTGTTCATCAGCTTGAAAAAGTCTTTTTCTGAAGCATCTGTGGATTTAGTTCTGAGATCAGTGTTCTTCATTATGTATGGTTTCATGAACTGTTCTTGATCAAAAGCAATTATACGATGAACAGCTGTCAACTTCAAACCATGTCTTAAATAAAATTGTAGAAGCCTGTAATGGCAGACATAATTTTTTTTGCCTCGAAGATTAGGCACAAGTTTAGGTGGTTCTGTCACTGACACTTTTAGACTTTCTGCCGCTAATGGATAGTCATTATGGTAATCATGAAGTTCATGAGGATATTCTAAATCAACTTCTAGAATGAGACCTCTTTTACGATCAGCTTCTAGAGTAGGTAGCCATTTTAAAAACTTTTGAATGTCTTTGAGTCCTGTGTACATTTTAAAGTTGCGTAATGGAAGTGATTGCGCCATTGCCCATCCATACAGATTGTTTGCATCTAAATACATGAGATAGTTAGACCTTTTACTTGGATCATAGTTGTCCAAGTATTTGTTGTTTGCTTTACAGTAATGGTGCGACGCCATACTGATTCCCCCACGCAATCCGTTTTCAATCATCTGAAGCATTGGCAGGTCAGACAATAAATCAATTTGTACTCCAGTAAATTTTAAGAAAGCGTCCCAGCTCATCCCAGGCGCAGAAATGTAATGCGCGGGATCCAGGCTGTAATGTTTCATGCAGGTCTTCCTATAATTTTCAAAGACGTCCGCCAACAAACAGGTATCCGCCATTAAATAGGAATCATGATAGTCTCCCATCGTTTTACACTCTAACTTCTGCCACGCATCTTGAGCATGCTGGTAATCAGAATCACTGATGTCCTTTCCTCTGAGACTAGAAAAGAACGCGCCTTTAGGCGGAAGTGTATCTTCGTCAAACCTTTCCCAACTGTTCATGTACTCATAAGGGTAAACGCCCTTTCTAACAAGAGTTGGGTCAAAATAGTGATCTGTTATTGGGCAGGACTTTAAGGACATAGCCAGTGACTCTAATGAACCCATCATGTGTTGCATAGAGTCGTAGAAAGACATGTTATTTAAAGTGAAACACATGTACTTTTCTGATGACTGTGCAATGCATGACACCCTGAAGTCGCTGGTTACTGCTTGCATTATAAGGTGAGAGTCGTAACCTCGCAAGTTGTGAAAGAATATAGGCAGCTTCCATGTCTTTGGTTCAAACTTTAGTTGAAGATTGCATTTGTTATGTGCTGCTCCTCTAAACTTTCCACTAATGTGATCATGGTCTCTTACTGTTGGATTCTCTGCGGTGGCAACCAAGGCCGCCCCACAAATCCAACAGTGAGTGGCTGAGTCATACTGTTGTTGGTCTTCAGGCGTCATTATGATTTCAGATAAGTTTAGATTATTAGAACAGGCATTACGCACTTGCTGCATGCGTTTTAAGAAGTATTTTGCAGCATTTGGTCCTCTGTATAATTCTGGCTTTGAATGGGCGCCATCCGACCTAACAATGATGAAGGCAAATGAGCAAATCTGATGATTACTCATTAAGACTGTTTTAGGAAGTTTCTGTGGGGTTGGTCCTTCATAAGGAACAATGAGTGATTCGAAGTCTGCATAAACAACATATGGACTAGTTTGCAACCGTTTCCAGTTCTTAAAACTAACTTTACTGCCTTCTCCGGGCGTAATTAGTTCTGTATCACAGTCAACTGGGCTAATACAATGTTTTATATGTTCGCTCGCAGCTTGAACGGACGGAATTCTTGTTAAACATTTTCTACAAAATTCTTGTTTGCTATGTTGTTTTGTAGTATGCACTAGTAATCTACTCATTGTGCGTATTAGAGTGTAGTGCAACCCATTAAGGCTTTGCATTAGGAGTAAGTCTACATGACTCCTGGTTGGTTCGCCTATTGTTGGACTGTTCTTTGACACTCTAATTGGCAGAAGGTTGGTTTCTTCAGACCATGTGTAGACATTAACAGTTATTGGTGGATTTTGTTTTTCAAACTGATCAATTTTGTCTACAGCCATAGGAAATTCAAGGCCGTTAAAGTTAAGATCATTGGCCCACTGTAAATAGTTAGATACTCTCTCTGCATTTTTGGCAACGTGATGCAGCCTAGCAAGAACGCACCACATAAAACATTTGTCATCTGAATTCTTTATGTTCAAAACTGCTTTCTTTGCAACTAATGTTGGAGGCAGTGGAATGTAAGCCTTGCCTACAATTGGCTCATACTTAGCTTGTCTTAATCTGATGTCTAGGACTTCGCCCTCTGACCAACCAGAGCCTCTCATTTTAGCTGCTTCAGAGGCTTCATTAAACTGTGTAAGCAGCTGATCTGCCCAACCAGGTGTTAAGTCATTATGAGAAAGAATAGTCTGCTGTTTAGTTGAGACCCAGACTTCTAAATTTTCTTCGTTTATTGTTATATAGTCGATTAAAACAACTATCCTTACTTTAACTGGAGGGTTTATTGTTAGTTTACTTGGAACTTGAGAAATAGCATGTACAACGCTTGCCTGCACGTTTGTTGGATCAATAACTTCTAAAACGACCTCATTTAAAGCTTTTGACAAACGCTCTTCCTCGAGCATTGCTTCAAACAATTCATCTGAACCTTCATATATCTTATCCATGCTGAGTTTCTTTTCTAACTCAAAATATTTATTTAAATTAAAAAAAAATAAAAGTTAATCAGAATCAATATCAACGGTCTTTTTCTGCTTGGACTCATAAACTAAAGTATAAACGCCCTTTGGTGTTGTTAATGTGAGCTGTTTAGAACAGAGTTTAATGTTTCGTTTACTTTTTTTTAAACATTCCTTTTTTATCTGGTCGGTGTCTGGTTGTTGAGAAAAAGTTGCCCTTGCCTTTCTTTGAAGATCAAACTTTTGTCTTTTGTAGTCCTCAAAATCAGCCTGTAGGCGACTAAATTCTTCATCCGTGATGTTTGAGTCAGCAAGTGCTTTATTTATTGTCAGTTTGAAGGAACTAAGTTTAGCTGTTATTAGTTGAACCATAGCTGTGTGCTTTTGGAGTTTAGCTTTTATTTTTTTGCTGACAGCACTTACAGCCAATGAACACAGGCCAAGAGTTAAAGACAAACCACCTAGAGGTAAAGCTGCCGGTGCACCTACGCCTGTTGCTAAGAGACCTACACTTGTTCCTGCTGATAGAGCACTAGCGGTCGATGCTCCAGTATTAACATATGTAACAGCATTAAAGACAGCAGAATACCTTCGTTTGGTTTTACTGTATTTTGAAAGGTCCTGCTCTAGTTGAGTTTGCATTTGTGTTATGTTTGTTAATCTGAAAGTTTTTATGTCTACAGCAGCAGCTATCTCTTCTTTGGGCACTTTTGGATAAGTCGTAACAGACATGCTTTTTTAAAATAAAAATAATTTAGTATTGGATATCTTTCAATCTGTTATCTTGAATATTCAGCTGCGCATCATATATTAAAAACAAATGTACATTAAGTGGTTTATCACTCTCTTTTTCTTTATCAATTTGAATGTTTATTACGTCTTTAACTGTTCTCCCACTCCCATGCAACTGATTATCCTCTGTTGACCTTAGGTCAATCCATAAACCGTATTTCGTTGTTAAATATTCATCAAGTCTAACACTGTGAAGGTGTAGATCTTTAGACACAAGGTCTACTGTTGGACTTCTAGACCTCCCGCCTCCAAACAATTTTCTTATTTCATCAAAATGATGATAAGGTTTAAGCCCGCTACCGTAGACTTGGTTAGGACTACCCTCAATTGAACATTGTACTTTCGTTATTTTAGGATTGATAAACTTTTCACTTTGTCTTTTGAATGGTTCTTCATCTTCACACAGCAATAAAATACCTTTAAGGGATCTTGCTGCGGCGCTAAAACTAAAGTTCCATATTGTGTCTGCCCTGCTTTTAGGATATTTTGAATGATGAATCACTCTTTCGTAATATATTGCTAATTTTGACTGATATTGTTGCTCAATCAGCCTTGCTAAGTTAGGGTTGCTAACAATGTCAAACTCTAACGAGATGTCGAAAATGCTGTACTTGGAATCAGTGTCTGTAGATTTAATGACACGTTTGTATTCATTAAAAGTTAGTTCATATGACAATCTGTCTTTTAATGCTCCTTGAAAGTATGGCGCATGCGCTTTTAACAACTCAAAATCTAAGGGTATGGAAAAGCGATTTCCATAAGCAAAACTTACAGCTTCATACTTGTTACCGTCTTTAGCATCTTCGGCGTCTATTCTGTGTTTTAGTGCTTCGTTATTTTCGATTCCTTGAAACGCAAGATCGGCCCTTTCATTATCGGTTAGCCATAGATCACAATAGATTAAAAATATGTCTGCATTGTGTAAAGAAAATATTTCTTGCCCCTCAAGTTTTATAGAAATTTTCTTAACGATTGCCCGTCCCAAATTCTGTACAACTGTCCTGTTTTCGTCTGTTGCTGATTCGAGTTCTATTTTGAAAGTAAGCCGTGCAGATCCCGGCACAATCACTTCATCTGCTCCTAGGTCTGGAAATTTGACAGTAAGAATCTGATCTGAATCAATAGTAGATGGATTATTTGGAACAATAATATTCTGTTTATTTCCCTTCACGCCAAAGGGCTCTTTCAGTCTTCTATGCGGGTCAAGAATTGAGCCATATGCTTGTGACATTTTTTTATAAAACAAAAATAAAAAGTTAATTATTTTTAAAACATGGCAGGCATTGAAGATTATGATGTTTTTGATCCTGGAGACGACATGAGTGAAATGACGCCTTTGACACATCCATTACAATCATTGCGGCGTGAATTAACAGAAAGTAAGGTCAAATCATTTTATCAAAGTTTAGGCCAAGAACCTCCCGAATTTATAGACCCTAATGATTTTGAAACAAAAGATGACCATTTGTTTGTGAAAAACGAGCAAGGACAACTTGTTCAGCTTACAACTAAACCAGACCCATCAAAGTTTTTAGCAAAGACTACAATTAGACAAAGGCTCAGTGTGAGCGATCAAAATCGCCTTGGCATTGCTAAACCGCGAAGATTAGACAGTGAGGCAGTTGCTAAACTTCAAAACACACTACAAGAACTCCCAACAGATAACCAAATACAAAACATACCCCTTAAAGATTTAAGCCCAACAGCAGACGAAATAATAGAAACCAGTTTTTCAGAAGAAACAGTATTAAAAACTATGCACGATCCGCCGCTACCTATGAGAGAAATAACGGCCCTTGATCATGCTTTGAAAAGCATCAGAGGCGAATTAACAAACAATTTAGCAAAACTGGGTGAACTAGATGAGCATATAAAAAGAGAAAAAGAAAAACTAGTTGAGGCTGATGACCACAACTTAGGACCTGGTGTTAAAGAAAGAATAACACAAAGACTAAAAGATCTTGAACAAGAGAGATCAGCAAGACTAGAAGTGCTGTCTACTAACCGAGAACAATTGCGAACTCAAGTGAGCAGAATAAGAGAAACTATCCAAAGAATTTTATATGAAGACACGACGCTAGCAGAACGAATAAGAACACTGTTTAGAGAGCAAGGTGTCACATTAGCGAGCGTTATAACAGCCTTAGGATTTGCAATAAGTACACTGGTGTTGGCTATTACAGGCGGCGGTGGTGGGGGAGCAGTGCCACCAGGACCACCATCAGATAAATCATGGGTAAAAAAACAACTTGATCATCTTGCAAGTTTATTAAAAAAATTAGCCAGTAAGGCAATAGACTCTTTGCCTGGTATAATAGGAGGGATCGTTAGCTGGCTTTTGTCTGCCGCAAGTAAAGTAGTTGGCTTTATGGCTGAGCACTTATGGACATTAGTTGTCTTAATAGTTGGGTTACTTTATAGTAAGATAAAGACCAAGTAATCCTAGGGCAGTTAATCCAATAACAAGTGCTGTCTTTTCATATTCATGGTCATTATTTCTTGGGGCCACAAGGATTGAATGGGGGGGTTTGGGGGGCTCGGGGATTGGTGGGGCTTCTTTTTTTATTGCTATTGCTGGCTTAGAATTTATGTCGTTTTTTCCGACCTTCTCTTCTTTACCAGCCACAAGGATTTCATTATTGTAGTTTATTATTGTTCCTATCTGGAGTCTGAGGTCAGAAGGCAGCATGTATAAACCAGTGCCAACAGCAAAGTCTACTTTCGATCTTGCGTATTGCAAAACATTTTGGTACCTTTTAATACTTGAAGGCAAATCAATTGCAGAATTAATAGAATCCTCTAAATTTGCTAAATATTGTTTTTGGGCGTCAAAGCCAGTAGAAGGATCAATTATGTTTGATCTCGTTTGTGCTTGCGAACCTAGCAAACACCAAACATAAGTACGAATAGAGTCGTTTATTCGTTCTATTCCCGCTTTTGTTAGGCCCTTAGAAGTATCCAAAATAAATGTTGTCCACGCTGTTTTATGCTCTTGCTCTATGGACCCGAGGTGAACAGTTGTGCCTGAAGAGAAAGATGTGTAAGGAGGATTCCAATCATAGTTATACTTTCTGTGCACGCCCCAAAAATAAAGGGTGCCTAAACCATGATTAAGATCCAACTTTTGTCTAAAGTCTGTCTTTGGGTCAATATCAAATTCGTTACAGATCCTTTCAAAAGCCTTGTAATCTATTCTGTTGCTGAATGGATTAAACGTTTTGTCATTTGGTAATGGCGCTTGCAGTTCAGATAAAATACGTCTGAAGGTGTAATAAAAATGAAATCTATACACTGACCTCACCAAAGGATCAGGATGATTTAAATGATCCGCATACGACACTCCACACCCAGTTGATGCACAAAACACAGCAAAGTTTAACTGGTTCTGATAAAACTGCATCGGATGACTGAACCACACTTTCGGGATGTAGTCGTTTTTAATAGGAGGGTTAAGATATCTGTTCAATGGAGTACTAACCTTTACTTGAAAGGCGTCAGTCTGAGTCACAGAAATGTCGAGGGTATCAGTTGTTATATCTTTAGGACTGTAGTGCGGTCCAACAGAATATTTTGCATTAGTATATTTGAATGCACTCATTTTTAAATTTGTTTTAAAAATGTTTGTAACAATAACAACTCAAGACAGTCCTTCGTTTTTAGAATATGCTATTGATAATAACTGCGGAACCCAAAGGGTCGCACTCCATGAAATTTTTTGCAAAGTCGTATGGTTTAATATAACTAAATCCAAGAAAAATAATAAGATTACAAAATTTGACAATAGAGGAAACTTAGTTAGCCAGTTAACCATACCTGATGGTTATTACGGGTTTTGCTCGCTAAAAGAAGCAATGAGTAACTTCGACATTACTCTCAAACTTAACAATGCAAATTTGAAAATAATGTTGACATTCAAACCTGAAGAAGAAGAAGTACGTTACTATTTTGATAGAGAGCTAGCTAAAATGTTAGGCTTTGCAACTAGCGATAATGTCATTTATGATTTTATAGTTACATCAGACAAAACTACTTATGAGGGAGAATATCCGCTCGATCTTGCATTACATTCATTACTCTATGTTCATTTGGACGAGCTGAGCACTGATGAAAACTTATATGATGGAAGGCCCTCAACTGTTTTAAGAGCTCTTCCATCAGGGAAAGCTGCATATTGCGATTATGAATTTATACAATTCCCTAATTTACAGTTTAAAAGATTAGCTTGTGGGAGGGTCAGATCATTTAATATAAAAATCAAAGACCAAACAGGAAAAGTCGTCAAATGTGACAGCCTGCACATTGTTTTGGAAATAAAATAATACGTTGTTTTAAAAAATGTCACGTGGGCCAGACGATTCGGGGGTCACATTAGCGCCTGAGAGGTGTGTAACTTTAGAATTAAAAGACCTTGCAGACGTTGAGGACTTTGAACAAAACGGTGAGATAGGCACTTTGTATGGTTTTGAGTACACTAAAGATGGTTATTATAAGCGCAAAGAGGTTGACGACAACAAAAGGTTTCCTAAACTAGAACAACTACGCAATGTAGAAGCAAATAATGCGGGTCAGTATGAATATAAAATAGTTCGAAAAACTGACAACAAATGGCACTTAGAACCATATTTAGAATGGGACATAAAATTTGAATTCTTAAGCCCATTTACATTTTTTGACCGTCAAAAAAGTTTCAGAAAAGCATTGAACTCTGGCCCTTTACATGTAAGTCTTATGCCAGAGGACAACAGTCGGAAAGAGATCGAAATAAAGCCGTTTGGGGACAAACAGTACATCCTCCACAGAAGAGAATCGGTTTTAAAGAAAGCTTCTACAAAATTACAGTTCATTCAACGCACAAAATTAGGAGACACGTTCACAATGATATTTAAAATTTCTGTCTTAAAAGATGAGGCGAGAAATGGAGCTCTGGGCGTCAGTGACAATCTTATGAAAGGAATTCTTATTAGCTGGCAAAACTTAGACGTTGACAAACTTAAAGTTACTGTCGTTGTTCTTTACAATGGCGAGGATATTAAGGTCATAACAACAAGCAACAAAATTGATATTAGTTTAAATAGAAACGATCTTACAGAACTGAACTGGATTAATCTTACACATTTGGGCCTTATAGGGTTTTATTATACTGAACAAGTTTTGACAGAGAGTATGATAAAAACAATAACTGGATTAGATTAAATTCTGTTTTAAAACTATGGAGCAGACGACTTTGGTGTCAATGCCGATGTTAAACTTTATGACAAAAACCCCTCATTGTTCATTGATTTGTGGACAGACTGGTTGTGGAAAAACAATATTTGTCCTCGACCTATTACAAACAGTTTATCGTTATAATTTTGATCATATAGTAATTTTCTGCCCAACACTTAAATGGAACAAAGCATATCACGGCAGAAGGTTTATATGGACAGATGATGACATATATTTAGTTGATCCTAGCAATAAACTGAGTGAGTGTTTAGAACATTTCTTTAGACAGTTTGAAGGAACTCAGACACTATTTATTATAGATGATTGTTCAGCAGAAAAGGATATAGTCAAAAAAAGAAACGCTTTGTCAAAACTGGCTTTCAGTGGAAGACATGCTGGGATAAGTGTGTGGATTTTATGTCAAAAATATAACTCAGTTTTAAAAGACTTTAGAGAGCAATTAAAGACAGTGGTTTTATTCCACATGAAAGACAGAGACGCATTTGATGAATGTATGAAAGAAAATGATGTTATTGAAGACGATCAAGAAAAACGAAGGATTAAGCAAAAACTTAAGTCTCAAAAGTTTTCTAAATTAGTGTTAAAAACAGATAATCCTACACATTATGTATGTTTGTAAAGTGTTTACTATTAGAGAATTATAAAATAGGCATTCTGGGTAAGCCGGCGGAGCAACAGCGAAACCGGCTTTAGCCGGTTGGAGCTGGCGGAGGTGGGTGAGCCAGAATGCCTATTTTATAGTTCTCTTCTGTGCTGGGAATCAGTTCTCCATCGCCTGTCACGGTAGACTGAGGACGTCTGTGCTGGGAATCAGTTCTCCATCGCCTGTCACGGTAGACTGAGGACGTCTGTGCTGGGAATCAGTTCTCCATCGCCTGTCACGGTAGACTGAGGACGTCTGTGCTGGGAATCAGTTCTCCATCGCCTGTCACAGTAGACTGAGGACGTCTGTGCTGGGAATCAATTTTGTTCTAGAATCTTTACCACCTTATCTTTCTTCCAATTTATCAGCCAACCGGCTCTCCCTGATCGACTCCTTGAACCAGTATACCGTGTGTTCCATAAACTAACCTCTAAGATCCTTCAGCTGTTTAAATCCTGTGGTACTGGTATAGAGCTCCCTGCCAACCAGTCTGAGAAACAGTCAAGCCTTGAACACATTCATCATGGTACTGTTGGCTTCACCTCTTTTGTGAGACTCGTGGCTCAACTGTCCTACCCTAGAGCACAATGTACTGGTCCTTTTCTCGTTTACATTGTAACACGGTTTGGCGCTCGTGTACATGCGTGCTTAGTCCTCTTCATCTTATATAGCTTTCTGCTATGTAAACGTAATGAATGATGATCATCATCATTATCACCATCATCATCACCATTGTTATCTTCATTATTATCATTATTATTACTATTATTAAAATATTATAACAACAACAACAACTACTACTACCGCTACTACTACTACTACTACTACTACTACTACTACTACTACACTAAAATTAACATTAGCATTATTCATATGATTATCCTTAGTAGTAGAAGTAGTAGTAGTAGTAGCAGCAGCAGCAGCACAGTGCAGCAGCAGCAACAGCAGCAGCAGTAGCAGCAGCAGCAGTAGTAGTAGTAGTAGTAGTAGCAGTAGTAGTAGTAGTAAAGAAGCAAAGCAATCAAACCACAGTTGAACCTGTCAAAATGTCTCCTTAACATATGATAATGACACCACGCTTCAGTCCATCAGATATCAACAGCTCAGTTTATACTGCAGCCTCTCATGTCAACGCGTATCAGCAGGGCCTACACGCTGGTAACACAGGGCCTACACGCTGGTAACACAGGGCCTACACGCTGGTAACACAGGGCCTACACGCTGGTAACACATGTCCAGTAACACCTGGAATTAACAGCACGTTTTGTGTGATGTGTGTATTAGCCCACTGATACTGCCGCTGTGTGTAACTAGCAGCATGCTTTGTGTGATGTGTGTATTAGCCCACTGATACTGCCGCTGTGTGTAACTAGCAGCATGCTTTCTGTGATGTGTGTATTAGCTCACTGATACTGCCGCTGTGTGTAACTAGCAGCATACTTTCTGTGATGTGTGTATTTGCTAATACTGCCGCTGTGTGTAACTAGAAGCATGCTTTGTGTGATGTGTGTATTAGCCCATTGATACTGCCGCTGTGTGTAACTAGCAGCATGCTTTGTGTGATGTGTGTATTTGCTGATACTGCCGCTGTGTGTAACTAGCAGCATGCTTTGTGTGATGTGTGTATTAGCTCACTGATACTGCCGCTGTGTGTAACTAGCTGCATGCTTTTGTGATGTGTGTATTTGCTGATACTGCCGCTGTGTGTAACTAGAAGCATGCTTTGTGTGATGTGTGTATTAGCCCACTGATACTGCCGCTGTGTGTAACTAGCTGCATGCTTTCTGTGATGTGTATATTTGCTGATACTGCCGCTGTGTGTAACTAGAAGCATGCTTTGTGTGATGTGTGTATTAGCCCACTGATACTGCCGCTGTGTGTAACTAGCAGCATGCTTTCTGTGATGTGTGTATTAGCTCACTGATACTGCCGCTGTGTGTAACTAGCAGCATGCTTTCTGTGATGCGTGTATTTGCTGATACTGCCGCTGTGTGTAACTAGAAGCATGCTTTGTGTGATGTGTGTATTAGCTCACTGATACTGCCGCTGTGTGTAACTAGCAGCATGCTTTGTGTGATGTGTGTATTTGCTGATACTGCCGCTGTGTGTAACTAGCAGCATGCTTTGTGTGATGTGTGTATTAGCCCACTGATACTGCCGCTGTGTGTAACTAGCTGCATGCTTTCTGTGATGTGTGTATTTGCTGATACTGCCGCTGTGTGTAACTAGAAGCATGCTTTGTGTGATGTGTGTATTAGCCCACTGATACTGCCGCTGTGTGTAACTAGCTGCATGCTTTCTGTGATGTGTGTATTTGCTGATACTGCCGCTGTGTGTAACTAGAAGCATGCTTTGTGTGATGTGTGTATTAGCCCATTGATACTGCCGCTGTGTGTAACTAGCTGCATGCTTTGTGTGATGTGTGTATTAGCCCACTGATACTGCCGTGAGTCCTGGGGACGGCTGATTTGGATGTCTGGTTCAGTATCACACGTTTCTATGAGTCCTGGGGATGGCTGATTTGTGCATATGTGTGCGCGTAAGCACGTGCGCATGCGCGCGTGTATGTATGTGAGTGCGTGCGTGCGGGTGGGTGTGGGCGCGCGCGTTCGCACGCGCGCGTGTGTGTGTGTGCATGTGTGTGTATCTGTTTGTGTATTTGTGTTAGTGCACAAGCGCGCGCTCGCGTGGGCTCAAGCGCGCTCACTTACGCCTTTGACGCCTTTATTTGTTGGAAATAAGTGTTCTTCGGGTGACATAGAAACAAGGACAATAAGAAGAACAGTAACAATAACAACAACAAAACAACAACAACAACAACAACAACAACAACAACAACAACAACAACAACAACAACAACAACAACAACAACACACACACACACACACACACACACACACACACACACACACACACACACACACACACACATCAGTTGATTCTCCTGTTTACACACCTGCATCGCTCCACTGATGCACACCCATAAGCGCACACAAAGTGTTATCTCAGTTGACACGTGATCTTTTCTGTCTGCTCCAATCTCTAGGAGTCTTCGCAGTATTGGCCTTGAGATTATTCCAATGTTGGTTTGGTTGGTAATGTTTCTTGCTCTTCCCTTAAGTCTGGATGTGAGTCCACTTCCTCTCTTGATATTTAAATCTGAAAGATGGTCTATGTATAGTGGCTTTGCTCTTGTTTGTTTAGGTGATTCTTTAGATTTCGTATCACATCAGATCTGCAAAGCTATAATCCAGTTTCTTACCGTTGCCTTGCCAGCCAGTATGTCTGTATTCTTGCTTCCTTTGAACTCCTGCATGTCCAGGGCAGTGCATCCATCTAATGTTGCATGTCCAGGGCAGCGCATCCATCTAATGTTAGGGGTTTACAGAAGTAATATCAAGTTCTGTAGTAACCACATGTGTTTAATTTCTTTTGACCACATTCTTTGCCATACCAGTTGTTCGTCTTATTCTGATTTCCTGTCTCTCTGACCATGTACGCAGCATACATTTATTGAACAAAGAGATTTTTGGAACAGTTTGTTGAATAATTCAACGAAAATGTTGACATTAGTATCTAAAGTTTAGTGTGCATTCTGTGAGCTTTCCTAGAATCATGTGAATTTAAATTTGCATGATAAAAATGAAGGAATTCGTCAGAGCATAGATACTAACCTTCAGTACCGGCAAGTTTCCGTGACTGATCGTCTGTTGACATGACATTCTACATTCGTCCATCAAAATTCAACAGGCAAATTCCACGAGTCAATGCAGTCTCTGGCATTTAACTTACAATGTTGTGCAGAAAACTGCCTGTTGACATTACATCACATATCACACTAGAGCCAGGGGTAAAGACACATGTGAACTCACGAACAGAATCACATCAATCAATCACAGTTAAGCATAAAGCATAGATTCAACAAAGATTTACAAAGATTATTTAGTACATCTGTTGATAATCTGTTTCAAAGTTCGTCATCAATGTAATCATCATCGTCATCATCATCAAAATCAGGTGAATAATTCATCATAATTTCGGTTGTTGGATGTTCGGATCCAGTTTTTGCATTGCAGTCACTCATTTTTTTAACACGATTACATCTTCGTTTTGTAACATGCAAAGTATCTTCTTCCAAATTAACGCGTCCATCTTTGATTTCCATAAAATCACACAAAGGACCGTTTTCAGGCACATTAAACAGGCAAACGGGAGGACCTTTCTGTCAGAGTTCAACTCATATCTGTGCAGCGACGCACAGATGCCGCGCATACAGGCGAGTTCGGCGGAAGCGCGGCTTGCTTGAGAAACTTCCACTGACAGTCAGGTCAACAAGCAGACGAACTCCGACAGTACGACAGGTGGGCTTTTGGAGGACGGAGTTTCTAACATGTTCTTAGTTCAAATGCAATGTTGTGTTGAGTTTGTTAGTGATAGACCAGCGTTAGGCCCCCCAGTTTATGCAATGTTGTGCTGAGTTTGTTAGTGACAGACCAGTGTTAGGCCCTCCAGTTTATGCAATGTTGTGCTGAGTTTGTTAGTGACAGACCAGTGTCAGGCCCTCCAGTTTATAGTACAGTCTCGTCTTAGTTTCAGTTTCAGTTTCATCTGGGTGTAACTGCGTGCGGACGAGTCCATACACGCTACACCACATCCACTAAGTTTTGAGACCAACACTGCGCATGATTTAAAGCTGATGGTTATAACTGAATTACTGACTAAGATGAGAGAATTGAAGAAGGTCTCGTGGCTGCTAAGAGATGTCTGACCAAAGCATTAGCCCAACGCGCTGGTCAGACCTTGAGTACCTTTCTAACAATTGTGTCATTATTATTATTGTGTACACATGTTTGTGTGTAGGTGTGTAGGCATGGGCCCGTGTGTAGATGTGTGGGCATGGATTCGTGTGCGTGTGCGAGTGTATGTGTGTGTGTGTGTGTGCGTGCGTGCGTGCGTGCGTGCGTGCGTGCGTGCGTGCGTGCGTGTGGTGTGTGTGTGTGTGTGTGTGTGTGTGTGTGTGTGTGTTGCACTTGTGTATGCGTGTGCAAGTGTGTGCACGTGTAAGTCTCGTCTCAGCTCTGCGATAGAACTGAACAGCTGTAGATGGGTACTACGGCTTTGACAATCCTAGAACTACTGCAGAAACTGCTGAGATTGGTGACTCTGATGGTGCTAAGGTACTACGGCTTTGACAATCCTAGAACTACTGCAGAAACTGCTGAGATTGGTGACTCTGTGACAATCCTAGAACTACTGCAGAAACTGCTGAGATTGGCGACTCTGATGGTGCTAGAGACTCGAGCTGGGAGCTAGTATTGGTTCCATAGAAGGGCTCAGCAAGAATCATGAGAAGACCCCCAAGCCAGTGTCTGGTGACCCGGTAAGGTGTAGTGCATGTGCGTAAATGCGCAAGAGCTTCGGAAAATAAGTGAACACTCCAAAGTGTAGGGTAAACGCTATATATTGATGTCAGCACACTTCTTTAGCACACTTGATTACTACAGAATAACAACAAAACGAAAAAGAGAAGTTAACAGCATCGGGGATGGTTGTGTTTTACACAGACCAGGTACTCACAACTAATCTTTGCAAATATCACTGGTGTCTCATTTACACAAACAGACCTGCTGCTGGGGTCTTGTGATGATTACTGGTGTGTGATTCACACAAACAGACTGCTGCTGGGGTCTTGTGATGATTACTGGTGTGTCATTCACACAAACAGACCTGCTGCTGGGGTCTTGTGATGATTACTGGTGTCTCATTCACACAAACAGACCTGCTGCTGGGGTCTTGTGATGATTACTGGTGTGTCATTCACACAAACAGACCTGCTGCTGGGGTCTTGTGATGATTACTGGTGTGTGATTCACACAAACAGACCTGCTGCTGGGGTCTTGTGATGTACTGGTGTGTGATTCACACAAACAGACCTGCTGCTGGGGTCTTGCGATGTACTGGTGTGTGATTCACACAAACAGACCTGCTGCTGGGGTCTTGTGATGTACTGGTGTGTGATTCACACAAACAGACCTGCTGCTGGGGTCTTGTGATGATTCCTCCACGCACGGTAGTAATGGCGTGTCTTGTGTGTCACTCACCATTCTCCTCACAACCTGTTCTCAGACATAACAAGCGAGTAACCCGTCACTTCTTTTAATCCCAGATACACTACAAAGTGTGTGTGTGTGTGTGAGTGTGTGTGCGTGCGTGCGTGCGTGCGTGCGTGCAGTGCGTGCGTGAGTGTGTGTGTGTGTGTGCGTGCGTGCGTGTGTGCGTCCGTGCGTGCGTGTGTGTGAGTGAGTTGTGTGTGTGTGTGTGTGTGTGTGTGTGTGTGTGTGTGTGTGTGTGTGTGTGTGTGTGTGTGAAAGAGAGAAAGAGAGAGAGTGTGTGTGTGTCAAGTCAAGTCAAGTCAAATCGAGTCAAGTCAAAATTATTTTTATTGAGGGTTAAACAATAAGCTTTACAGCTTTTTTTCATCCTGCCCTCACAACAAAAGAGTAAGTATCAATTACAAAATGAAGAAACGAGAAACGCGAAGCAACTCATACGTAGAAATCCAAAAATATATAATGTAATGAACACAATGAAACAATAAACAACCATTACGATCAATGTCTTGACGGACAATAAACAACATACCAGACTAGGCAATGAAGATATTTGAGAGAGAGAGAGAGTGTGTGTGTGTGTGTGTGTGTGAGAGAGAGAGAGAGAGAGAGAGAGAGAGAGAGAGAGAAGAATGAGAGACAGACAGACAGACAGACAGATGGGCAGAGAGACAGACACAATTGACAGAGAAACCAACAGAGAGAGAGAGAGAGAGAGAGAGAGAGAGAGAGAGAGAGAGAGAGAGAGAGAGAGAGAGAACTGCAACAATATATGAATAATCATAGATTACTTTATGATTTGTCCATCAAATATTTTTTAGTGCTTTTTTAAACACTAGTTTAGAGGGACATATTTTCAAAGATGAAGATGAATTGTTCTATGCCGTTCTTCCGGAATATGTGAAG